>VOQJ01012692.1:0-14051 GCA_015052665.1 Apistogramma diplotaenia
CTGCTGAGGAGAGAGAGACAGGGCAAAAGACATGCTGCGGAAGAGAGAGAGGGATTATTAATAAGTAATGATTAAATGCACAATAGGATATAAAGAGAGTGAAAGAGGTGAATGAGAAGAAACACTCAGTGCATCATGGGAACCTCCCAGCACGCGATCAATTCCCCAAAGCGAGGAGAGCAGGGGAGACAGAGACCAGGGATGGGACACCTGACCTGGTGTTAGCCCATCCCCCGCCGGACCGGGCTGACGCTCTGCCTCCCCCTACTCCCTCACTCCTGTGAGGGAAGAGAGGAAGTGAGCGAAGTGCTTTTAGATTCTGATAGTTGTCAGCCCTAATTATAAGCTTTGTTTTTCTTTTTCTTTTTATTCTCCAAGTGCTGGGTAGATGGATCCCACGTTACCTGCACGTATAGCAATGACAGACTTGACCAATGAGTTTTCATAAAGCAAACATTATCATTTATGGCATCTGAACCGCAGTGCTTTTTTTGTTTTTGTTTTTCCAGTATAACTCAGTTAAATGCAGGATAGGATGAGCAGATTTGATCCACTCAGGAGTGTAGAACGCCGTGACCGCACAGCTAGAAAAAGTCTACCCTCATTACGCTATGTTAATTTAGCTCCTCATGTGACAGGACTATCAAGTGACTACTTGGACAAAGGGAAGAACTTGTAGCAGGTTGACCCAGTTACTTCTCATTAAATGCTTTACAAACCACAAGTCTTGCTGTGGCACTGTTTCTTCAGCATGCATATGAGATCACCCAGTGGTCCAACACAGATTGGACAGCAAAGTTTTTCTTTTCTTTTTGAGAGTCAGCCTTTTTGGCCCCAGAAAAAGAGTTTCACAGCTTTTAGACATTGCTTTGAAGACAGCTTGTTTTTCCCTTTAACTGTTCCTCACTGTTGGAGAGAAGATTTGGAGGAGCTCCATGCTGATAGTGTGAGGGTAGCAGGTCAGGGATATAATTTGGTATCTCAGTTTTGTGGAGATGTTTCCAGCTAATTTAGTGTTGATTAATTTAAACTAAGTTCTTGTTCCGCATTCATGCTTTTGGAAGCTAATAAGAGATGTCTGAAAGATGACTTCTAAAAATTATATTCTGTTAAATCCTGTGTTTCTTTTGCATAAAAGCCTCATAGCCTTATGGTAGGAGAAGTATATAGGAACTATTTTGCCTAAAACAGTCAAAGAGAAAAGTTCTTCATTTCTTTCTTTAAGGAGGTCTGTAGCAATTTTCTCAACAGAAAGTTATCTGCCTCAGCATCTACTGAGGATTGTCATTTACATGGCCTACCACTTGAGTAAATAATTTAGGCAATATAGCATGTGCTTGCATACCTGTTTCAATAGGTAAGAAGCAGAATAAGCTGTTTGGCATTGGCAGAGGTTTTTTATAGCACAACCCATACCCATACTCAACTTTGCTGCTCAACCTACAATTGTATTTTCTTTACAAATGTGGCACCATTCAAGAGGAAATAAACAGGCTTTCCAGTGGTTTGAGAGTTACTGCCAAGAAGTTACAACAACAAACTAAGTGACCAAACAGAAAATTTCCTTACTTTTTGTGCTTCTCTAGTCAGCAATATTCAAAAGGCTTTAGTGTTTTAAAAGTGCTTGTGTAAAATGTTTAACATCTCACACTTCAAAACTTACCAGGAGTTTTAGACCTCTGCATATTTTCCCTGGAACATATGCATTTTGTCCTGCTTATTCACTGATAAAGTCCTGTAGCTTTAACACGTCTTATAGTTAGTGTCCAGACTGTCTAAAGTCAATTCATATTTTGGCTATGGAAACATGTTGAGGTGATTAGAAATCAGAAGAATCAGGAGAGTTTTATCAGGCTGAGACACAGACATTCCAGTGAAAATTGATTATCAGTATTTTATTCCAGAAAACATGAGACATAATTTGGTATTTGGGGTAATATAACACAAGAAATCTGCAGTCACCCCCTTCTCTCTTCTGCTTCTCTCTTCTGCTTCTTTTGACATTTCGAGCCATGCAGCCTCCTCCTCTTTGCTGGCATTTTCCTCCCAGCTCCTCACACCTCCGGTCTTACTAGCAGAGAGACAGACTTTCCCCTGAGGACCACACTTGGCCATGCCCATAGCTTGTTTTGATTCATCACACAGACTCATTGGGTCTCATAAGCAAACGGTGCATGCAGATAGTTCTGTTGCTGTTATAAATAACATAAAGAATTAAATTAAATGTAAAGAACACAAAATATTGAAGCTACTAAACTTCATCAGGTCCTCCATAATACAGCTTGAGTTAAATATATTTCCATATGTATTTGTTGGATTGACATACATGCAGTGATAACAGCAAAATTGACAGCTCATTTTCTGCATTTTTTGTATTTCAGTTTTGGTGCCATAAAACGATTGTTATAAAGGGCATTCAATTCACTGCAAGCAAATTGAATTAGAGCAAAAGACTGTATCTCATTTGTGTTGCAGTAATGTTTAATTCAAGATGCAAAGGGATAAGAATATTTGCTCAAGCTCACTGCTTTTTCATGCCTTTATTTGAATAGAAATACAGGGATTTGGAATGGAACAGAAGGCAAGGACAGATATGATTGGAGTGCCACTGACAATAAATTCATTCTCAGCTGAACTACAAACTTCAACTCGTGTCTTTTTTCGAAAATGTGAAGGGCTCAGGTTCTGATGTTGAAATGGTGAAGTGGTGTGGGGTCTCTTTGTATATGTATCGGTGTAATATATAGCATCTATTATTAAGTAAGTCGAGCAGGGTTAGAATCAAATATAGCTTCATTTTTTTATACAGCAGCAAAGCTGATAATGTAAACTGTCACTCATTTTAAGCTCCACTGTTGACGACAGATAACAGTCAGCGAAGCTTATCCAACCGAGTCGTTCATCAATTTTTTTGCTGAATTCCTCGGCCATTTATGTTTGAAATCTTCTTAAACTTTGCACAAATACTCTCTTGGTGAGGCTCTACAAAACAGGGGAGACAGATTTTAAATTTTTGACTTTTTTTAATGAAATTTTTCAACTTTCCAAAAACACTGTACACTAACGTTGACCTTTAAAACCTACTCCTCACTTTTTACTAGCACTTGCGATTGCAAGTCTTAGGGTAACGGGACAGTGAAAATTGGTGTTGGCCTTGTAAATACATTAAGTAAATTGATGGTGACCCTTCTGCTTTTTATGAGTTTTAATTGACTCAGTAAAAAAAAGTTCTTCATGTATTAAGACTTGCACAGATCTAGCTAAAGTAGCAGCAACAGCACAAACATAAACGAGTAGCACATATTACCAGTTTCATATACACACTGGCCCATGGTGACAACACTCAGCTATGGCATGTAGACATGGGTAGTACACGTAGCATCTATGGATGTCCAGTGCATTACCATTTTGGGCATTTAAGTTGTGCAGTCATACTTTTCAAAAAAAATGTTAATAGTTAATAGTCATACGAGGAGAACTCTGATGTGTGAAAGCTAAAACTAAATTTCATGAGATTCTAAAGAAGGATTTGTATATAAGGAGGTAAAACTTCTGAAAAAAAGTTTTACCATGCTTTTATATAGACTGTGGGTTTTTTTTCTAAATCCTGACATTCTAACAGAATATGAGTAAACATTATATTAAGTTTAGCTTTCATTTTTGCACATTTTTTTTTTCTAGTGGGCTTCACTCATGTTTTTGCTGCTTTGTTAGTGTGTTTTTGTCCGAGTACGTGATGGTATATGTGCCTTGTTTAGGCGGCAATCTGCAGATGGTAATTTTCACATACTGTCAAATTAATTTCAGTCACCAACAAGATTCTTAATGATGTGAAAGCAGCATTGTACAAGTATCTTTGATATTCTGAGAGGAGGAATACAAGAAAATAGAAAGCAATGGAGGATATGTCAGGACAAGTCAAAGTTAAGGCTGCAGCTTGTCAGAGTCAATTATTCAGATCATCTGACACTTGAAATAGTAAGCTAGGCCCTCTGTTTACATGTGCATGTCCATGTATGTTTGCGTGTTTGTTAATGTCCACATTTTTTCCCCTCCATCAGCTCCATCTGGCCAGGCTGGCCTAAGGCTGGTTCTCACACACAGGAACCCCTGGACTGGATCCAACCATATACACAGCCAACTGGCTTGATCTTTCTACCAGATCAAACATGGCTCCAGTCTGTTTTCTTGTGGCCTGTTTTCTTATTCAGACTTATTCTATGAAAGAAAATGCAAAAAAAAAAAGAAGAAATGTGTAATTCATATTGTCAGTCTGGAGTATGGAGAAATACCTGCTGGTTATTCCAGGAGTGTCCTCTAGATACCTTCTTTTTTTAAATAGATCATGTTAAAACACATGCATGCATTCACGTATACACACTGAATAATAAGAAGACTGTGCTAATTAACTGAGTGGTTTTAAAAGCAGGGGAGGGGTGGTAGAGGTTACGGTCTTCCTACAGACTAAGACTTGTGTGAAAATTTAAATTTGGAAAGTGACTGGTGGGCTGACTGAGTTTGACTTTTTGATGTGATGTGTGTCACTTCATGACAGGTAGAAATGCACTCAGATGCATGCTTGTTGTCACAGCGTAAAAATGATACAGATAATTGACACTTAATTGTGCATTGAGGTTGGTAGAAATAGAAGTTTATCAATCTGCAGTTTTTAGTCAAATTGTATGCTGTATATAATGGCACTGCAAAGTTAAACATTTTGTTGAGAGTGATCTGTTATACAGGTGTGGCCAGAACTATTGAGAATGACACAAGTACTTTACAAAGTTTGCTGCTTCCTGCTTCTGTTTTTATCAAGGAAAAACATCAAAGACAGACTGATTCTGCAAAAAGAGCAGAGATTGGACCACTGAGGTCTGGTGCATTTTCTCTGATGAAGCCACTTTTTGATTGTTTGGGGCATCTGAAAAAAATTTTGTCTGGAGAAGAAAAGGTGTATGCTACCATCAGTCCTGTGTCGTGCCAACAGTAAAACACCCTAAGCCCAATCATGTGTGGGTTGGTTCTCATCCAGGGAAGTGGGCTGACTCACCATCTTAGGCAAAACTGTGAGTGGGCTCATTCACAATTTTGCCTAAGACACCAACCATGAATAAAGAACGGCACCAACACATCCATCATCGGAGAGCAACTTCTCCTAACCATCCAAGAGCAAGTCTGTGAAGAACAATGTCTTTTCCAGTGTGATGGAGCACTGTGCCATTACTCAAAGTAATAACTAATTGGCTGGAGGAGCAAAACATCCAAATTTTGCATTATATGGCCAGATCTTAATTTCACAGAGAACTTATGGTATCAATATCCATCCATCAAAAGAGGCTGTTGTACAAACATAAATGGCTTGCCATCAGTCAGGATTTGGCCCAGAAGTTGATTGACAGTATGCCAGGACAAATTGCAGAGGTCCTGAAAAAGAAAGGCCGACATTGCAAATATGTAATTGCCTTTGAAACTTGAAATGTTTAATTATACTTCAGTATATCATAGAAACATCTGACAATAATATCAAAGAACACTGAAGCAACAAACTTTGTGAAAACCAATAACTGTGTCAAAACCTTTGGCCTTTGACTACATGCCTGTAGGGACGGCTCAATGATTTGCTTGAGAGACACGCACACACTAGCTTCAGAGAGGCGAGGGTGGGGTGTATTTGAAGATATCCTTTTTGACACAGAATATGTTTTGGATCTGTGGTTGTGTTTTGATTCAGTCATATAATTGGTTCAGTTAACATAAATATCGGTTACTCTTTCCTAAGACTGAGATCTATTCCGATCGCCTTTGTAGGGACTCACGGGCTCATTTACAAGCTATCCTTCTTCCTGACAGAAGCCTCTGTTCTGACTGTGTTTATCATGAGAGGTTTGAATTTCTGCCAGTCTAACCTGAAGCACAGGGAACAGTTGAAACTCTATCAGGCCAATCCTTAATCCTTCTCCACTCAAGCTGGGGGAATAACTCATAAAATGTTTGATAAAATGCTGCCACAAGGTTCAACTGCTGACCTTACTGCAGTATCAGGGAGGGGCAGTAAAACAGGGTTGGGACCACCACAGTCTTTACACACCAAACTTTCCTATTTAAGGTGAGATCAAATGGGAAATCTGGCCGGGAGGCATTTTCTTCATTTGAGTTCCTTAAAATATGCTAGCACCCCCACCACACTCAGAATAGAACAGCCAAACCACACATCCTCCCACAGTGTGTTTCAAAATTAGACTGTCTCCTTTTTTTTCTTTCTAAAGTGACAGAAGACCTGCAGTAGTTCTACCTTTCTCATGTCTTTTAAAACACAATAGTTGCTGATTTTTCATTTCTTTCTTTTTGTTTGTTTAAAAAGACAGTCGTCAGCAACAGTTTCTAAGGCGACCTCGCATTTAATATTCAGGAAGCAGATCTAATGCACGTTGATGAAGCTTTTGACCAATGACCGTATTCTTTAACCACACTTGATTGATGCTAAAATATCTGGGTCAGCTCGTAGTTAAGGAGGGCAATTACAGAATACTTTTAAATCTAAACGTTACACGTACAAAAAACCCCTTAAATGTTCTATTCTATTCTATACAACATTTAAGGGGTTTTTTGTACGTGTCACTTTTGTTGAAAATATAAAATGTGACCTCCTGCCTCTCATCATCAAGATTATTTTACTGTGTTTTTTCCACAGGTATTTGCAGTGGATGAGAAATTACGACCACCCTTTTAAAGTACTAGTAATGTAAACTATTCTTTAAGCAGGAGTAAATAAAATGTCAGTGGTTGTAATGCTCTGCATATTAGCAAGTGGGACAATAAATACTGCACAGCTTACTCACGTGATTTTTCTTAAATAAGCAGCCAGTGTGCAGTGTGCATTATTGATGCACATATTGTACATGGCAACACCCTATTGGTGTATATCTAGGTCATGTGGTCATCCATTAGCTCTGTTGTTACAGGAGACTGAGGGTTAACATGGCTGGGGGCAGTGAAGGGAGGATGGAGCAATAGAAGGATGAGGGATTGTCTGGACTTAATCTGTGCCATCATATTAAGAACAGCTGGTTTCATGCTGGCAGAGAAAATGTGCTCTATGTAGAGACATACAACCGAGCTCTTCAAGGCCATATTTGTGCTTGGCTGTCTTAGAGGGGAATTTGCAGCAGGACAGCGTAATTTCAGTATTGCCCTGCTTTCTGTTTGAGATTCAGGTAGTGGTTACTTCTTTGGAGACCGATGACACTCCATTATGAGTTCAATCAGGAAATTTAAACTTTCACCTCATGGCAGGAGGAGATGTTGCTGTGTGATTTAAGATTAGTGGAAGTCGTGTGGATGGAAATCAAAGCCTTGTTTTTAATCTGAAAACAACTAAATGAAAACCCTTCAACAGTGTTCTTCATCAGTGGGTTGAACCACTGTTGTTTATTTCTATGCTTTAGGCTGGCTAGTGCATCAATTCAAGGAACATTTTTCCTTCTCTAATAATATGCTGCTCACTGTCGAGATTAACTGGTGACCTGCACCGGGTGTACCTGCTTCTCACCCAGTGTAACATCCTGTAGCTATCCGGGACATGGGTGTGATGGATTCTACCGGATATAGGGAAGTTGGGAATTATTTACATTCATCCATGCATAGCTTTAATTGCTTATCTTGTTCAGGATCACGGGATGCTGGAGCCTATCCCAGCTGTAAATCCTGGACACATCACTAGTCTTATTTGTTTAACCTACAGTAAACAAGAGATGCAGCACTTTTTTTAAGTGTGACCTGCTGATATTGATTTATGCCAATTCCAGTTTTCTTTTCTAGAACTATTACTAACTTTCTTCATCGCAGAATATTATTTTTGATAATAAAAGAAACAAGTTGCAGGTTCTTCTTTCACATAAACAATTAAAAATAAAGCACTTTGGAAAAAGATATAGATAATTAAGTGAAAATGGGTTGTTGTTCACCCACCTTTACCTGACCTATGGCTGCTGGCTTGTGGCTGGCTTACAGTAGCTCTGGATACCTTTAACCACCTTGTTAGCTTCTTTAAAATCAGCTGGGTGAAGGTGACTTTTAGTGTTTACTTTGACAGACTTTGTGTTCGCTGCCGTTGGGGTCACTGACAACATGTTAACATGTGGCTGTGAGTGTGCGTGACTATTTGCCTGCACCACCATACACATGTTCTGCATGTATGAAATGGACAGGTTTGTAATGAGACATGACTGCTGGTCATCGGTTGTGGCCGAGAACACAGAAAATCTGACAATGGTTAGTTGGTCAGTACATCTCTTTATTCACTGCTGGCTCAGTCTGCTATGGACCTGTTCACCATAGCAGCCAGCCTATGAAAACGCTGATGGATAATGTGTAACCGACCTGCTATCCACAGCAGTCAGCACTGGCAGAAACATTGTTACCTAATTGATTGTTTTTAAAAACACAGTTCTTGTGTATCAGAAGAAAACAAACTGTGGCAATGTGTGTTTTTGAGTAGAATTCACATATTGTATTAATCACAGCGGACCACAAGCTTCCAGTTACTCTCTACTTGTGTGAGCACATTGAGACTGTTTTGTCAAATTTATTGTTGTTAGATCAGTCGAGCGTATTAATAATATACAATAATAATATACAAGTTAGAACAAGTCTGTGTGTTCCATTCCCCACTCCCCTGCCTTCCTAGTGGGTGTAATGATTACTAAAAACAAACAGGCCCCATGTGACTGCAAGTCAAGTGCTTTCACCTCAACAAGGTAACTGTGGGTCAGACTCTTCTGTTGTTGTTTTTTAATCTGTCCTCCTCTGAGTTTAAGGTTAATGTTATGACACTGGAATATGTGTCATTGACTGGCCTGATACTGTTACCTTACTCTTATCTTTTCCACAAGATCTTGATATCAGTGTGTAAATATTAGTCTAGCACCTGTGTAGCACTTGTGATAAACGAAGCACATGTTAGCCTAGCTTAGCCAACCTTATGTGCTGTGTACATTGAGTGGTAAGAGGTGAGTTTAATGCTATGTTGTATGCTATATAAGAGTATAAAGAAGGTCAGCCAGGGGTTAGAACTGGCTGAGTGTGAGGAAAACACTGTCTCTGGATTCTTGTGGGATATGCTCATCTGATATTTTGTGTGTTATCCCTGAAATACCAGCGTGACCAGTGTTGATTTTTGTAATATTAGTACTTTTGAGGTGCGAGGGAAGACAATCACAGTTCAGCATAGTAGAGACTTAGTGCTGAAATGCAACAAGTGCATCTAGATTAATAGAATATATTTTTCTTATATTATTCCAGTTTCATTTTGGAGGGTGTTTATGTGCTCTTTGTGGGGTTTTTTTTTAAGTGAACCTAACCTGGTAACTGAAAAAGTGAAATGAGAATAGAGAAGTGAACTAGAGAAGTGCACCAGCAGTGTGTGAGTTTACTGTAAAATAAAACAAGCATTTAATGTAATGTCAATCTTGGCGTACGTGCATGCGTGTGTGTGTGTGTGTGTGTGTGCAAAAAAAACCATACAGTGTAGTGTAAAAGCATGTGTCCAATTCACTTGTTTGAGAACAACTGCACTTAAGTACCGACATCCCAAACCAAATCAAACTGGTGGTGCAGAGCCACTGCAGATGAAGGGATGATTAAGGTATGAACGAACACAATGCTGTTCCTTACTTTTCTGTGTGTGTTCTGTAATTCACACTGCTTCTGCATTAGTGCTGGGGCAGCCTGGTGGAGAGGAGCCTTTTATCTCTCCTTTGGTGCTACGTCATGTGCATATGTAATCCTCCCTTCAGTCCGCAGCAGCAAGACAGACACGCACACAGTCACGTATGCAAAGCCACACACTCACACGCACTCTCTTTTTTTGAAACTTGCCTTATTTAAGAAGCACACATCAGCACTACAGTGTCGCATAAATGCTTCACTGACAGGTCAACATGAAATACAAACACATTATGCATGTGAGGATGCCACACCCATGCTCAGTCTAGACTGCCGCTGTGCTCATACTCAAGTCTTTTTCCTAACTAATCCTTCACTGCAGCTGTGAAAGCCAGCTGTGATTGGTTTGTCCCATCAGTCTTCATGTCTGCCCACATATCGGTGTGACATGGAGCATGTACTGTAAGTGGTATTAATTCTGTCTGTCCCAATCCAGCTTGGCAGGCTGTTGTATTTGCTGTTGTGTAATGTTCAGGCTTCAAGCCCTTTTCCATGCAGTCTGCACCCCCACTCAGGGTTCAGGATTGTACTACATATGCACGCATGCACTGCAGCAAAACATTAGCTATTTATAGCTCTGACCCACAAGGACAGAAAAAAAAGCTCTTTGTTGAATTTACCTTCTTCTCTGTCGTGGTCATTCATAGCTGACTTTTTGATAGGACAATAATGCAAAGGTAGGAGAAAAAAGTGAAAAGAAGAGATTGTAAGATTAGAAATCAGAAGGGAGTCAAAACGTTGAAGGAATGAGTCAGAGGTCCTGAATAGGCAATGGAGGGAAGTAGGGAGTAGTTTGAGTATGTGGACGTGAATGCTTTTGTATTCACTTGTAGAAGGTGAGTACACTTAGTACAGGTTGTCAATGGACAACTATCCTCCAGCACTCGATCTATTTTTTAAATTTTAGTCATTGCTGTGGATTCTGGGAAATCAGTAAAGTTACTAATACCTATATGTACACTTTCCTCCCCCTTCACTTGCCTCCGTTTAATCACAGTGGAATAATGTGGGAGAGTTAAAGATGAATCAGTTTGTGAAAACATTCTCTGAATGAATTTTACGTAATCTGTTCTTCACTGTTGTAACTTGACTGGTTGGGAGTCACAGGGTCTTGTCTATTGTATGTGTTTGCATACTGAGAGAAAATGAATGGAATTATATTGATCTGAGTGGAGCACAGTGTGGCCGTCCAGACAGACCTAGATGGGAACAGCTATGCGCCGTCTGTTGTACTGTCCGCCCTGATTTGCTGTGACCAGCTCGACATCTATTTGGATGAGTGTATTGATCTTTCTGGAAACTGCTGTGACCCTCAGCAGTAGTTAATAACATGCTAAGAATAGTTTGGAAATTGTCGATCATTTCTGAGCTCAGTAGTGGAGAAAAACAAACACATAGAGCACACGGACACCCATACTGTATAGATTCTCGGGTGTGTGCGTGCGTGCGTGCGTGCGTGCGCGCTTATTTTTTCTTTATGTGGGCAAGGTGGCCTGTAACTATGACTCATCCACTCACTGCTATAAATTAACAACACAATAACAGCATGAAGCTGTAGAGCTACAGCGGTATCCCATACACATCTGTGGTAGCTGCATTTGTCCTTTTTTTGTGCACTGAAATGTGCAGCTCTTTAGAAAATATAATCTTTGAGGATATCTGAGGAAGCACTGATGAAGATGAATTTTTGAAAAGGGGAGGTTGAGTCAAAATGGACAATAAGAGAGGTCTTTTTGAACAGTGGATCTCTGTGGTCAGACTAACTGAACTTTGTTGACGCCATCTGTCATTTACTCTGACAACGCACAGTGTGAACTGCTTGTCACTGCCATGCACAGTGCCATTATGTGAACAGGCTTACATGTCCTCATACAGTAGATCTTTGTTAGTGTAGGAGACAACTGAAAGGGTGGGGAGCTTGGATGGATTGGCATAGACAGAGAGAAGGAGTATGGAGTTGGAATATGGAGTTTGAGTCAGTGAAACAGGGAGTGACTAAAAGGAAGATGCATGCAGGCACAAAACCCGAAAATCTGGAACTTCATTTCATTCCCAATATTCTTGCTTCCTTTTTTACATCTCCTTTCTCTGTGTTGTGCTTTTTCCCTCTGCAGAGGACAAGCAGGTTGTCAGGATGAAGGAGGAGAACTTGTTTCATCGGAGGTTTTCTCTGTGCCCTGGTGCCACCTCCCCACCCAAGATTAACCCTCGCACCCTCACCCGGAACCTCTCTTATGGAGGAGACAACGACCTCTACAACCTCAGTCCAGGTACAAGACCAAGAGGTCACAACTGACAAATGACAAGTGAACATGACAACAAGTGATATTTCGATTCCAGTGTCTGTGAAAATGTGGCGCACTGTGCTGAAATGTTATGTCATATTAATCAGCGAACCTCAGCTGTTGCTCTTTAACTGCTTTGTGCGCTGCCATGCTTTAATTGTCTGTCAGCAAGTTTTTTCATTCATTTATATGTGACTGTGTGTTGTGGGTTCCCACCAGGCAGTGAGACAGACAGGAACGGTCTCTCCATGCTGAGTAATGAACTTAGTCCTGCCTTGTCACCAGGCAGCAAGGTAAGAACTCAGTTCTCAGATTGGGCAGGTCCTCAAACGATGACTATTAATGACTCACTGGGTGAGATCACATTGTTGCCTTTAGTAATGACGTATTTTCTCCACTGATTACTGATAGTAGCAGTCAGAGTTTTATTGTAGACAAATCCAGCAGTTGTTGAGGCTTTATTTTTAGGAAAATTTGTTTCAGGCCTTCTTTTTTTATATATATATATACAAATGGGCCATGAGAAAATATAGGAGGTAAATGGAACCCTGGTGTAGTCTGTTCTGTTTAAACAGCACCAACGAAACAGGAAAAAATCACTTTGAGGTCATCACACTGCAGCAGATCCAGTGAAATTCTGGGATTTGGAATCTCAGGGCCATGGTGGGAACTGTGTCCTTATGACCACAAACCATGTATTTGGCACCCAGAACTATTTTGCCCTGGTGCTGTTTATGTTGTATTAGTCCTAACTATCCTATCTGTCTCCGTCCTTTTGAAAATGAATTAGGAGTGATCGGTAAACGTTTCCAGTGGCAACTGGGTAATAGTCTTGTCTCGTCTCCTTTCCTCATGTTGCTTTGCCTCGTCATGCAATATTGCCTATTTGTATGTGGAATGATTCACATGCACAGTGGCATTTCTGGCATTTTACCCTATCTCCCACCCTGAAGCCACCCCGACACACTGAGAACAGCCTTACCCCTTGCATGTTGTCATTTACCCTGGATTGTCATCGTGTACCAGATTTTAAAAATAGCTTTGTTTTTGGATGTTACAGTATGCCTTTATACAGTAGGCTCCCTGATAATATTTGGTTAGCACATACAGAACAAGTGGTTAAGTAACTGCACATCACAGTAGAATTGCAAATTACTTACCACTGTGATTCTAATCTTTGTTTACTGATCAGTGCACCCTTTGCTGTTTACTCAAGGAAGTTAGTGGGTGTGTGGTCACAGCACCACAAATGACTGCCTGCCAAGTTTCCTTGCTGACTGAAAGGGCCACCCACCCCTCTTTGAACAAACCTTTGAAAACAGTGAAATATTGGGCTGTTCACAATTAAAGCAAAACAGGTTATTTAAACTATTATCAACCACGTATTTATGCAAACTAAAATCCCTCCAAATAGTATAATCTCTCTGTTATTTAAGTCTCTCTATGTGCTGTCTCTTCTAACTCCCGCCTCCAGTCTGAGTCCAGGATGTTTAATGGTGTTGAGAAGGACTGCCCCTCCCCCACCGAGAAGCTGGCCCGGAAGGAGTCTCTCAAGGTACAGGCACGTTCTTGCTTGATGTGGTCAACAGCTGTTTTGACTCATGTGGGATCCATTATAAATGTTATATTATTCAACTATATTTAAGTAGGTATCTTTAATGTTATCATTCATTTGAATGCTGGAGTTAGTTTGACTCTGCTTCCACCTAGTGTTAAAGCTTTCATATCAGTCCTCTTGGCAGAACTGATGACTTATTAGTGTTTCTTTGTTTTTTAAACTGTTCTAAAGGTCCAAAAGCAGAATTACAGGCAAGAGAAGAAACGGGCAGCTAAAGAACTGTCCAGTGCACTCAAGGACCCCAGCGTCATCATTATGGCCAACTGGCTAAAGGTGTGAGACTGTTGTGGTGACATTCATGCCCTGTTTACATGAGAACGTTTTTCGGTGAAAACGATAAACTTCTGTTGCTCTTTGGTCATTTGTTTACACGACAATGTTTTGAATCTCTGAAAACCAGAAACACTCCAGTCTATGCCCAGTTG
>VOQJ01012693.1:0-13335 GCA_015052665.1 Apistogramma diplotaenia
CTATCACCCCCCACCCACCCCCTGCCAGGTTGCCCACCAACCAACCAGAGGACCAGCAGGGTACTGCACCTCTCGCAGTCGACGTAGTTTCGTATGGGTGTTCCCGCTACTCGAGTTTTCTTGCTGTATTTGTCTTTTCATTTTTTCTGGCTCATTTTGTCACCGGGCTCGTCAAAGCTGACAGAACGACTCGGCCTGTGATCGGCCTGTTTCCTCTGCTGGAGACCAGGTAGGAGCACCTGCACACAGGCAGGGGGGTCTTATCACCTCTGAGAGAGTTTAGATAAATATTTTGGTATTAATGTTGCACATGGAAGGGGTCAAACAGGATGGAGATCTGAATGTACCCCAACAGAACAGTAAAGTCCTGCTCTTCATGTCTCTGCCATGTTTGTAAGATTTAAAAATTCAGTTTTAGAATAGTTTTTTTTTTTGTTTGGGTAATTTTCTAGGAGATGAATGTAACCTTTCTGAACAATACACTTCCTGTGCATACTTGTTGTCATATATCAAGCATTTTTCTTTTTAATTTTAAGGAATGATAGAGCACTTGCATCATATTCTGATTTCCATAATTTCTTTTGGGGTTGTTTGAACTATATCAACTTCATATCCTGACTTTGTCTTAAAGAATATGCCTTTTTTTCAGTGCTACAGAGTAAATTATCTTTATCAGCACACAACAACGATACCTAATTCTAATGCTGTTTGTTCCAAGAATTACAAAATCATTAATGTGATCAGGTATAAAGTGAATGAGGAATAACTTATTTTTCTACTATTTAAACTGCGCAGCAGCAAATATTTAAAAATGCCATTCACAACAAAAGTGCAAGATTTCTTCATTTGTTTCAAAAATGAAATTACAATACACTTAAAAAATTACTGTTAGAAATTATAACAACTAAATTGTCTAATTGTTGTCTAATACTTTACAGTTCAGAGTCAAATTGTGAGTAATTGAAAGATTTTACTGTAAGGCTGTTGGGGATAACAGACGCGTCTCGTTGAAGGGTGTGACCCGGAGATAAGACTGTACGGCCTTCTATTTCAGCTCGAATGAACTTCATATTCTTAACGGCTGATTGTTTATCTGCCCTCAGCTGCGACTGCTGACAAACTGTGATGGAAGATTGTGGCTTCTTCATTAAAATTGCCTCCGAAAGTTAAAAGCAGGTTTTACTGTGTTAGTGGATCAAAAAATGTTCCTTTGTAATAAAAATACAAATAAACAACAGAACAATTGTTACAAATGTTTATTTATTGTTTTGTGCCAAAAATCCTAGCAGATAAAAGAGTGGTCTTGTACTTGGTCCATAGTGAGATTATATTTCTTATTAGTGATCCCATGTGCTATTATGTGCATCTTCATTCATATTCCATCTTAGGGAATGCACTATAGTAGCTGAAAGCTGGAAGGACAGATAAGTCAACATCCATGGAAAACAACTTCACTTTAAAGGAGGTTGGTTTTTTATTTATTTGAATGCTGTTCACACCATCCATCCAAGAATCGATTTCACTTTGTTTTTATCCATTTCCATCCTGCTCGTTCAATTACTTCTTCTACAACTTTGCTCACATCCAGGGCAGTGACATGTCATATGAAGACAGTGGCTCGGCCTTCCCTTCTCCAGTGAGACTGTGAGTTCCTCCTGTCGTCCACTAGCGGAACTGCACTCCATCTTATACTGAAATCGTGTGCCTTATTCCTGTTAAACCGGCCTCAGCTGAGACTTGTATTGCCACAACAATAAAGTGCCTATATTTAGTTATAGGTAAAACTGACAGTATTTAACTAGTGTGTCTGCTAAGTTTGCGTCACAGAGCTAGTTAATGCTTTTTTAAATTTATTTATGGGGGGTCGCTTTTTGTCTCTTTTGGCTAATTGTCTTTGGTGGTGAACATAGTGGTGCAGCGGGTGGAAACCAAATGAGCTGAAAGCAGAATAAATGCTGGACCTCATGTGAAATGGTCAGAAAAATAGCAAAACTTACATTTGTGTGTTGCTTGATACCTGCTGGTTGTATGAATAGGCAGCTGCTTACAATTACAGTGCCACGTTAACAGCTTGTGGCTCTGCTCTGAATCACCACAGATTATTAGGTCATGTAGAAACTGAAAACAAAACAAAACAAAAGCGTTTCGGATACTTCTTACAATTAAACTGTAACTGTAAGTGTAGTGTTTGACTGGGCCTGAAGGAACCCAGAAAGCAGCTAACAAATTAGTTGAGCAATTCTGCCACCTTGTGGTCATTTTCAGAATAGCGCTAGTGATAGAATTTGAACTGTGATGATTAGCTCGACAGAAGCAGACTGAGATGCTTAGATTGCTAAAAGCAGTCGCAGGCTTCAAAGTCAGTTTACCTACAAAGACAAATAAGGAAATGCAATCAAAAAATTTTTGTACATCGTCTGTCAGATTTGGATGTTGGAAGTCATTTTGAGCAAAGCTCACGATGATCCCTGATTTAAATTAGTGTTTCTCTTTCACCACCAGGACTATACCAGGTCAGAGTGACATTTTTGACCTTGAAAGGGGGCGGGAGGAAGATGATGAGCCATGTCCGGAGCCCGTCGTCGTTTCCTGCAATCCAGAGGGTAAACTCTTCTGAAAGTCTGTGCAGGTGTTTGCAGTTTGTCTGAATCTGTGCTCAGATCACCCTCTGTCTCTTCATTTCAGCTTTTCTGAACCTCAACACCAATGCCACGACAAGAGGGGACGCTCAGGTTAGTCTGCGCTTTTTTAACTTTCCAAATCAAATATTAAAATTCATGAATACATTCCCATGGTTTTAACGAATCACGCTGGATTCTCGTAGGCCTATGTGGAGCTGAATGAGCTCCAGGGCAACATCTGGCAGGAGACTAGTCGCTGGGTGGGCTATGAGGAGAACTTCAGCTCCGCCACAGGAACATGGGGTCCTTCTCATATCTCCTACCTCACCTTTAACAGCCTGCTCCAAGTCCGCAAAGTTATGAGTACAGGTGAGTTTGGAGGTGTACATGTGCTGAAATTAGTGTCTCTCTTTGAATAAATTCAAAATTGTTGTTGCTGCCTTACGTTTGCCCAGGTGCTGTTATCTTTGACCTGAATGCCAGCAGTCTGTCTTCTGTGGCTGAGAAAGTGGCCGACGAGCTGGTGAGCAAAAATGAGATCCGTTCCAGTGATCGAGACGACTTCCTGAGAGCGCTCCTGATGAAACGCAGGTAACCCACAGGACATGTTTCTTCTACAAGATGCTAACACCAGGAAGGTTGCTCATTTTATTTCTGTCCTTCCAGTCAGTCTGAGGGACCTGTGGCTTTTCCTTCTGGAGACATTCAGATGCAGACTTTTTCTGTCACAAAGAAGGTATGAATGTGGGAGGATTTTATACAGATTCATTTTCAAAATCTGATTTATTTGTCAATATCGACATGCTTTACTTGTTCTGTTTGCAGAGAGACACCTCTGACAATATAGAAGCTTCACTTGTCCTCTCAGGTATGTCTAAAAATTTATGACACATTAATTCATCTCCAATCTTTTGTATGCTGTTCTGGAGCAGATTTATCGAAATCATCCCACAGGTGCTCTGGACTTCCTGCAGAAACCAGTGCTGGCCTTCGTCAGGCTGAGTCACTCTGTAGTGATAGAGTCCGTGCTGGAGTCTTCCGTCCCCATTCGCTTCATCTTCGTGTTGGTGGGGCCCAGCCAGAGTGGGATGAACTACAGTGAAACTGGTCGCACCATGGGTGCCCTGATGGCCGACTGGGTGAGAGAGAAGAGGAAGAGTGAAAATAATAGCAACGCAGCACCATGATTTAGAATTGACACCGTATTTCAAAACTGGGTTCTCTCCGTGTGTGTCAGGTGTTCTGTCTGGAAGCCTACTTAGCACAGACTCCAAAAGATCTCACCGACGCCGTTGCTGACTTCATGGACTGCAGCATTGTGATTCCTCCCACTGAGATCCAAGATAAAGCGATGTTGGAGCCGGTGATCGACTTCCAGAAGAAACTCTTGTGTGACAGACTCCGTTCCACTGACCCCCGTCTTGCCTTTGGCGATAGGGCAAAAGGTCAGGATAGAACTGAGATAAGAAGTTCCTATTTGTTTTGCTCCAACATAATCATACCGAAGAACTTTAGATCAAAAGTAGAATATAAGATCTGTTTGATTTTTCTAGTGGTGAAATCTGAAGGCCCAAAGGAGGACCCTCTGGCCCGAACAGGCTATCCCTTCGGTGGGATGGTGAAGGATATAAAGCGCCGTTATCGCCACTACATCAGCGACTTCACAGACGCTCTGAACCCTCAGGTGCTCGCTGCCGTTATCTTCATTTACTTCGCCGCCCTGTCTCCAGCCATCACCTTCGGAGGGCTTCTAGGTAAAAGAGAGAGGCTCAATTCATTTTGTTCATTTTTATTTGCTCATTTTATTAATATTTATCTTTAATGTCTGAACCCAGCGGACAAAACGGAGAAACTGATGGGCGTGTCAGAGCTTATGATCTCCACTGCCGTCCAGGGTGTGATCTTCTGCTTGATTGCCGCCCAGCCTGTCCTCGTCATCGGCTTCTCCGGACCGCTGCTGGTGTTCGAGGAAGCTTTTTTCTCTGTATGTAAAGAGTTATTAAATGTTAAATCTTCAGAACTCAGCCTGTTGGAAGCTACTTTTAAAAATCCCTTCTCTTTGTTCCTTTCTTAATAGTTCTGCAAGATGCAGGGCATTGAGTACATTGTAGGCCGCATATGGGTGGGTATGTGGCTGATACTGATTGTGGTTCTCATTGTGGCGATGGAGGGCAGCTTCCTGGTCCGATACATTTCCCGCTTCACCCAAGAAATCTTTTCCATCCTCATCTCGCTCATCTTCATCTATGAGACCTTCAATAAGCTCTTTAAGGTTTCCTCGTGTCATTCCATCCATTTTACAGCAGCAGCATCGTTTCCACCTCTGTAACCGGCTCTTGTTCTTTCTCATGACTTCTCAGATCTTTAAAACGCACCCTTTGATCCTGAACTACGAACATCTGAATGATACACTAGACAACCCCTTCCACCCGGTCATCAAGGAGCACGTCGAGATCCATCCAGATGGCAATGTAACTGTTCATGAGGTGGAGATTGAAAGGCCATACCCCAACACTGCCCTGCTCTCCATGTGCCTGATGTTTGGCTGCTTCTTCGTTGCATACTTCCTGCGTCAGTTCAAGAGCGGTCACTTCCTCCCTGGCCCTGTAAGATCAAAGAGTGAACAGACTCTTCGGTATTTTAAATCAACGCTTTCTTTAGCTGCTGGGATTCTGACCTTTATTGTATCCTTTGCTCTCTTTCTCATTAGATCCGTCATTTGATTGGAGATTTCGGCGTTCCCATTGCTATTTTCTTCATGATTGCAGTGGATATCAGCATTGAAGACGCTTACACTCAGGTGAGCGTTAAATAGTGTTGAAAATGCTCACACATTTGCGTTGCAGTTAATTACATGGCCGTTCTTACAAGACAGTTGTGTCTTTCTAATTGGCATCATCATCCTGTCTTCTCGTAGAAACTGGTTGTGCCGAAAGGTGTTGAAGTGACAAACCCCAAGGTCAGGGGCTGGTTTATCAACCCCCTGGGAGAGAAGAAGCCTTTCCCCATCTGGATGATGGGTGCCAGCTGCATACCTGCAGTGCTTGTCTTCATCCTCATCTTCCTTGAGTCCCAAATTACTACGTGAGTGATAGTTTAAACAATTTCATGATGTGAATCTAACTAAGCAAAGTTTTGAGAAAATACTGAAGAAATTGCTTTTCACTGTGAATCCCAGGCTGATTGTGAGCAAACCGGAGAGGAAAATGGTGAAAGGATCGGGTTTCCATTGGGATCTTCTCATCCTGGTCACCATGGGAGGAATCTTATCTCTCTTTGGGGTCCCTTGGTTGAGTGCTGCCACTGTGCGATCTGTGACCCACGCCAATGCTCTCACTGTCATGTCCAAAGGCCCCAAACCAGAGATTGAGAAAGTGGTTGAGCAGAGGGTCAGCGGCATGATTGTGGCCATCATGATTGGTAGGTGGTGCCATCTACAGCCATGATGGATTCATAAATAACCAGTTTGCCTCTCATGCCCGTATTTTTTATTTGTTTTTCAGGAGTTTCTATTTACATGGAGCCTATACTGAAGATGATTCCAATGACGGCCTTGTTTGGCATCTTCCTCTACATGGGTATCACTTCTCTGAATGGAATCCAGATGTGGGACAGGATGCTTCTGCTCATTACTCCCAAGAAATACCATCCTCCTGATGCCTACGCCACCAGGGTATCTATTCAGCACAAATACACTTTATTTTATGCTAATCGTAACACTTTTGAAATGTGGTTCACCACTCTCAGATATCTGAAAGGACCTCAGCACCAAAGCTCGTGGTGTTTTGCATGCTTACAGCTCCTTGTTGTAATTGTTATTTTGCATGTCTTTGTAGCCTCACATTTGTCTCTTTGTTTGTGCATCTTTGTGATCATTTTTTACCTCGTTGTTATTTTTACTGAGTTTCCGGGAACTCTTAACAATACCTTCAAATAAAGCTTATAGCTCATGGCCCCGTGCATTAGAGTATGTGTGCCATCCTGCTTTTTCTTACATAGCCAATAGCTTAATAATTACTATATAAACTGGTAATTAGCATATTTATCACCCTCTTATGTTGTCATTTGTGCAGGTGAATACCTTGCGAATGCATTTGTTCACTGCGATCCAGCTTGTGTGCCTGGCTGTCCTCTGGGTGGTGAAGATGAGTCCCTTCTCTTTGGCTCTGCCGTTTGTTCTCATTCTGACCGTCCCTCTGCGCATATTCATGACCGGCAGGCTCTTCTCTGTCATGGACATGAAATGCGTAAGTTCTTTGTGTTTTGTTTTTTTCACATTTACCTCTTTACATTATTCCGTACGCAGTTTTCCGTGTGGTAACCTGAGGTGCTTGTGTGTTGCAGCTGGATGCCGATGATGCCAAGGTGACATTTGATGAAGACGAGTAGGATGACTTCCTACAACCATAAACATCAACACACCCATTCATATTTAACTCACAAATTTTTAAGTGACACAACTTCTTTGTAGTTTTAAACTGTTCCATTGTTACCTTTAAAGGACATTACCTGACATTTATTTAATTCATACGTGAGTTCTGTCTTAATTTTTGTTTGTGATCAAGATGCAGTAGATACAGTATTACTACATAATATTTTCATGTTTTGAGATCTTTTCTTTAAAGTTTTAGTGGCTGTTTATGTGATATTTTTTCTCAGGGAAAAAAGGTGAATTTTGCAAATAAGAGGTACTTTCCCCTGAGATAGATCCATTTATATTATTTTCTTTCAGTGCTCCGCTCCAGTTTGGCTTTAATGTTACAACAGTGGAGTTACATTGTAGTTCTGCCCATGTTATAATAATGTCATTTTATCTTACTTTAAATAAAATTTGATTGTCAACTCTTTAGATGTACACAAATAGCGAATAATGTGCCTTTTGTCCATAAAGTATCAGATGATTCAAAAGAAAAAAAAAAGAAAAAAGTTGTAGTTGTTCCTGAAGTTTTCCTCATTTATTTTGTGTATTGCTGATGCAACATTTTAGTCTTTTCTGTTCAGCTGGCTTATGTAGAATGTGAACGCACCGAAGTGTTAAATTGCTTTGTGATCATAAAATGGTGCAGTGTTAGGTAGATAGTTGATGATGGCATCTTATTGTTTGAATTGATTGTTATACTTATGACATAATCAGACAAAACTCTGTGCACATTTTTCTTGTTGTGCATTTTATGTTGCCCAACACATTTGTGTGCAAAACACTGTACATGCTATGAATTTCACTTTATTAAAAAAATTAATAAAGGCAACCTTAAAGTGCATATTTTCAGGAGTGGACTAAGTAACACCATGTGTCACATCACGTCAACACTTTATTCTTAGTTTATTCTGCAAGAGGAGAGGTTGTGGGGAACATATCTGCCACTCAGCTGCATGCTGCCTTCAAAGATTTCAAGTAAAGTTCAAAGTCCTGTTGCTATCTGAAAGATACAGTGGACAGCCTAGGGCCCCATTAAACAGCACGCTGCTTTAATTCTGAGACTAGTAAAGTCTGTTTTGATTATATCAGTAATACAAGATTGGCTCAGTAGAACAAGGAAGTTAGAAAGAAACCAGTGAAATATCACATCATACAAGGATACAATACAAAATACAAAACCACGAAATTGCAAAATACATAAATGCAATTTTATTTCACGATGCCACTTTTCAATGAATCTTCTAAGTTTTAATGAGGACAAATGTAGCTGAACCAGCTGATTTTACTGTTCGTTAAATACCGCAGCAACATCATAACATTAAACATACCAGAGCTAAATGCACTGAGAAACAAAAAAAATACTTCAACAACTTTCCACACTACAGTGGTTAACTGCCTAAGTGCCCCGATCGCTTTACAAGCAGATTTGCACGTTTCCTACAGTTGTGTGACATTTTGTGAAGTTTAGATCTAAATAAATAATTTGTCTGAACTCGCGTCTATAGCAAAGATACCCGGTTTTCCCACACCAAGGAAACGCAACACGGTTTAACTAGGCCGAGGGCCTGAAAGTCATTTGTTTTCCCTGAATCGGACCGCCTGGATTGGATGGCCGCGGGTTCCGCCCACAAACACACAAGGTGGAGTTGAAAAGCAAAACATGCTGGACCAAAATGAAGCTGTCATACAGAGGCTTACAATTTATAAAAAGAGGTTAGGAGCAGTGAAAAACGGGCGGATTCTGCTTTATAAATATTTGCTAGTTATAGTTCATATGGAAATCTGACAATGATAAGTAAAAATTTTAAAGTTTTGTTTGCTTTTTATATAAACACTGAAGGGAGAACGAGGGGTGATCCGGTTGCATAAATTTTTACAATCACCTGCACAACGCTAGCTTTCATTGCCCTCTCGGAGACTTGATAAAGTACTCGAGGGTGCAAACTTCGGCTGCAGATGTGCCAGGGTCGACCTGCGGGAGTAAAACTAATCGCCCTCGGTTGCATTCAAACTGAACGGCGCTAGATCGGAAAAAAATGTGGAGGTCTCGGTGTAGCGAAATGGTTGGATGGCCAGCGAAGAGCTGCTGCGCGCTGAGTGGAGGGAGACGGCGAGTGAGATGGAGGCGGGGGGGAAGGACCATCTCTGCGGGGACTGGAGCCCAGGACCGACGGCGCAGTGCTGGCTATCGTTCAACCCTCCCCTTCTTCCTACACAGCGACACCGAGGCTCACGCTGAGACACAGGTAAGCCAACACAGCAGCCACTCGGTTACATTATACACTACGCGGACGCGTTAAAAATCCTGCAAATTCATCAAAACGCGATAAATACACATTTAGCATTTGTTTTTGTGTTCTCGTAAAGCGTCTCGGTCGGTAGCCTCTTTGTAGTGCCGAAATAAGCCGACGGTGGTGGCAGGGTACAGACGAGGTCGGCCATACCCGAATTTCTTGTCCCAAACAGCGGGGAAGAAACTGGATGTAAGACCCGGTGGTAAACGTGTTTTTCTAAAATAACACACAAAAAGCACCCATTCGAGCTGAAACATTAATCGAAACTCGACTGTTTGTGGTGTGAAGGGGGTATTTGCGTAGGAGAATAAACGGTGGTTTCCGCGCCGAGACCTCCATGCGGCTGTTGGCGGAACAGCCAGCCGCCTCTCTCGGTTAGCCATCAGGGATCTCAGTTTAATATCTCACCGTGCAGAGACTCGCCCTCTCTCTCCCCCTCTCTCTCACTGGCTAGCCCAGAACCTCCGACGACCGAGCTCGGAGAACCCGCCTTTTTTCCCTCGCTTATACGCTTTTGGATCGAGGGAAGGGAGTCTGCGACGCCCTGGCTTTAGTTTTAAGCTCCGCTTCTCTGTGTGCAGTGCGCCATTGGACCTTGTCACGGTAGGTTTCCTTGTAGAGCAGAGCTGAAGCATGGCGGACCTGGAGCTGTTTGTCGCGCCAGAGCAGCTACCCAGCCGCGGTTGTTAACATGTTTCCTTGGAGCTTTAGCTAACGACTTTAGGTGCAGTTTAACGCTACAATCCTGCAGCCGGAACTGTAAGCAGCTACCTTTAAAACCGATTTTAAAAATCTGGTCGATGCGATAATGTTTGGCCGTTAAAAAACATTTTCCATTTTCTTCTTTCTTCCTGCGCCTCCGCAAGTCCTTCCAACCAGCCACCACGTTTTTTAACTCACGTCGGGCATTTTTACGATTTATTTAAACTTGTTATTAATCCCTCTGTGGTGCTAACTGTGAAATTAGCTGGCTTTAATTAACGCTAACTAAACACAAACCGTTACGTGCTTTAAATTGTTTGTTGTAAACAGCAGCTAACGTTAATGTGGTCCAGGTCTGCTCTCCTGGACACGAAATTGTTCTGAGATGCCAACAAGCCCGCAGCCTTGTTTTAAATAACATTTTAAAATGGTATAGCTAATACTAATTAGAGAAAATGTCAAATTTAAGCCACATTTTTGGTGTCATATCGTCTTTCCCGTGTTAAAACCTCGGCACCTCGATTTGTCACCCATTTTGTAATTATAATGAAATGTAAGAAAAATTAGATGTTCTAACAGTTTCTTTACATACAATGTGGCGCTTCTTTAGTTACATAAATGGTGAAATCGATCGTCTAAATGTCGCTAGGTCACACGGTCGACGCTAAAGGGAGCTGGGGCCATCAAGGACAAGATGAACAACGAGCAGCCGCCATCATTGGAGCACAGCTCGGTTACGCCTAGCTAAAGAATGCTCTGGATTTTGCTGGCAAATCCCATAGTTAAACGCCTAAACCATGAACAAAGTGGCCTGTAGATAACCTTAAAACACATTCATTTACTATAAACGAATGTTCTTTCCATTTCCTCGCTCCTGTCTCTGTAAACGTTAGAGCAGAAGATTATAGGTTTGCGTGGCGGAGCTAGATCAGTGCCCAACGGTGATGAGGCGCCTTTGCCGAGTGGCGCATTTGGCTGCAGTGCTTCCAAGCTACCATTCCCCTTTCTCGGAGACCGAAAGCAGATCCCTCGTCCGTGGTCAGCTGGTCGCCTACAGCTGCCTGTCCGTCCACGTCCATTCGTTTCCTCCTTCCGTGGATCCTCCCCAACCTCGGCTCCGACAGAAAATCCTCCATTACCGAGCGGACCAAGCGAGAAAATGGTCGCTCCTGTGTGTCCACGATACTTTTGTTGCGGAATAAGCACAGTACTAACACGCCGAATTCCGGTTGGCAAAATTTGCTCGACGGAGACTCCTGTTGTCGAAGCTAGATGTGCTAGTTGAAGCCCTCCGCAGTGTTATTTGAGATTTGAAGCCGTCACAAGCAATAGCCTATGTCTCACCATGTAGCGTAAACGTTTAAGGGGCGGTGTAATGAACATAAACCATTATGTCGAGCCAAATTTGAATTTAACAACTCCGAAACGTCGTTATTACTTTTATACTAAGGTCTAATCACTTTATTTCGTAATTAATCTCAGTTATAAAAATAAGAGAATAAAATAAATTACTATTTTAAAGAAAACTTCTCTTTATGATTAAAGGTAATAAACACGAATCTGTATATTAAAGATTGCTTTTTGGTTCTTGACTGAAGTTAATATTTCAGTTATGTTTAAATAATGTGATTTTTTTTTTTTTGGTTTCTTTTGCAGATCCAAGACCGAACAACCACAAATGAATGGAGGAATGGAGGCAGCAGCACAAGACCAAGGTGGGATTTCGCAACAGCTGTTCATCTAAATGGAACTGATTTAATCAGGACAAAACGGCTCTTTTTATAACCTTGCAGATTAAATCAATATTTTTTACATTTGATTAATGTCGTTGTTCCTGTAAGAAATATGACAAAACTACAATATATGATTTTTTTATTTTATTTATTTATTATTTATTACACTTTTGTTTATTTTTATCAGAATACTCTAAAGATACACGAAAGGTCACTAATAACTTGACATTTTTAATGGCTTTTTTCCCCCTTTTGTGATTATTTTTTTTTATGTCTTTACAGTGTGGGCGCAGGATGACCTTTTAAAACTGCTGGAGGCCATGAAAGTGGCCCTTCCACAGAAAGACCTGACTAAATACAAAACGTCAGAGTCCCACCTCGACTGGCAGAAAGTTGCCTTCAATTGCTACACAGCAGAGATGTGCAAGCAGAAATGGCAGGAGGTCTCCAAAGAGGTGAGTTGGTTTGTATTGATTTTCTCCCAAGTGGGATTTCTCTGTTATAAATTTAGTTATAAGCCGAGCTCCTGTATGCTTTGTTTTCCTGCCAAACGCAGATTCGTAAATTCAGGACCCTGACAGAGTTGATATTTGATGCTCAAGACTACATAAAGAACCCCTACAAGGGCAAGAAAATAAAGGTGAGTCAAATCAATATTTTACAAATTTTCTGGACGGCCAGCTGTGTTGGTGGAGGTTAAAGTTTAAGTCATTTCACCCTCTTTTCCTCCCGCAGAAACACCCAGATTTCCCCAAGAAGCCTCTGACTCCGTACTTCCGTTTCTTTATGGAGAAGAGGGCAAAGTATGCAAAGCTGCACCCCGAGATGAGCAACCTAGACCTTACTAAAATCCTCTCCAAGAAGTACAGGGAGCTCCCTGATAAAAAGAAGGTCAGTCAGAGACAAACAGCACCGCTCTTTTGACAATCGCACAAAAGTTTCAAATATCCTAAAAACAATAATGTTTTTCTTTTCTTGACTGCAGAAAAAATATGTGGATGACTTCTTACGAGACAAGGAAGTGTTTGTGCAGATGATGATGAAATTCAGGTAAGATGATGATTTACTGTTATTTCATTTTGGAAAGTAGTCGAAGCACAAGGTAAAATAAGCCTGCACGTGCATTACCATGATGCATTATACCTGTGTGATGGGTTCGTGGGCATCAGATTAAATAACAAACAACAAGAACAACACACACAATAGCATGATCTTAGTGCAAGCAGGGAGAGAGTCAGATGTTAACCCCCACAATGAACCAGGTCACCCGGTGCCTGCAGCGCCAGGTGACCCGAGTCAGGATGGAAGGGTCTCTCTCCGCGTTCACTCCCCCACCAACAGTTTTATTCCTTCAGTCACATGACATGACATCACACAGCAGATGGACCAATCAGGTACAAAGCAACAATACACAAAATGTGATTCCCAACAGCAGAATACAAACACAACTGGTCAGACATCTTGACTGCTTCCCATCCTTATGTAAATGAGGAATGAACGACTGTGAACGAGGCTGAGGTGAGCTTCCTGGGAAACAATGGAAGACTCTATGGCCTTCATATGTA
>VOQJ01012694.1:0-18981 GCA_015052665.1 Apistogramma diplotaenia
GCTTGTTGCTATTCAGCCAAGATGAGTGTGGAAAGTGAACAGGTAACAGCCAACATGTCCTCCAACCAAAACGTAAGCATCCGTCGTTTCTGCAGGTCCCAGAAATACGACCTATATTTACGTTTCCAGACGACCGCGCCCACCTCAGGCATCGCGTGTCGTACGGACCTGTCCGTGGGTAATGTCGCCGTGGCTCGGAGGATAGAATAGTAATCTATCAGTGTGAACGTTCATGGTTCGCCTCCAGCCTGTCATGGTATCAAATGACAATATAATGACTTCTGTACATGAATAACAAATGGTTGAGGTTAGGGTAGTGTGAGGAATGTGACGACATCGATAATTTTGTCGTTTTCTGTGGTCTGCCGGCGAAAACCGAACACGTTACTTAAACGCACTTTTGTCTGCGACCGCTAGGTGTCGCCTTTTCCCCTTCCAAAACGTAAATATTGGTCGTAATCCGTGACTGCAGAAACGACCAATGCCTACGTTTTCACTTTGAGGACAGGCTGAACTTAGATTGACATGAACATGGGGGAACCTGTTGAAAAAGTAACAAATTGCACCCACCAGCTATCATGTACGTCTGGAGGCCACAAGTGAATTAATTTTTGTTTTATTACCTGCTTGTTGGTAAATTGACTTATATAGCTCCTTCTTACTCTGAGCACTCAATATACTTTTTACTACAAGCCCCATTCACCCAATTACACACACATTCGTGTTTTCCTGTGCCTACATGCACTGGGGTGACTCAGGATTCAGTATCTTGGATACTTTGACATCAGACTGGAGTAGTTGGGGAATCGATACACTGACCTTACCATTGGTAGATGACCCGCTCTCCCTCCTGAGCCACAGCCAGCCTGGTGTCTTCTCGTTTTCCCATACATTCCTACAATCAGTCATCCTCAAAACTGTCTCACTTCTCTCTTGGGCCTTACCTACAGTTGCCAGGAAGCATTACTTTGCACTGCATACAGAAAGACCTAGTGTTACTTCAAACAGCTAATTGTGTGTGTGAAGCAAATCTGTTTTTTGATCCTTGCAACCTCAAATATTATAACAGACATAACTACACTATATCCTCTTCATTTGGGTTAGTTTACTATTTGTATCTAGATCAAATCATGAAGCAGGTTTTTTTCTTAATGAAACTGAATTTGTTTCCCCATCACACTAATTTTATGGTCTGTATTTATAGCACACAAACAATCGTGACCTTTAAAGAAAAACTAATTTAGCATGTCAGGTGAGTGAGAGAAATTCTAATGTGTTTTTTATCCTTCATTAAAAGGTCACCCCTCTTTCTAGCAGTATTGCTGCTTCTGTGCCAAATGTTCAGGCATTTGCCATATGCTGATAAAGACAAAGCAACAGCAATATCAGGTAACTGTCTCGATAATACTTCAATCAGAGCCTAATTAAACCTGATTTCAAAAGTCAGTCATTTTCAGTCCACTGGGGACTAATTTCTTACGATGTCTAAAGTAAACAAGACTAATTTAATAAGCACACCGCAAAAGCTCTTCATCGTTGACATCCTTAGACTCTGAAGAATTTTACAATCCAGTCACAACAAGCATTTCAAGCATACAGGAAAAAGCCTGATGGTGATTATTACACCACCAAGAAAAGGCATTTATTATACAAAAATGATTGAGCTGAATATCATGAAACCTATTTAAGACATGGCGCATTGGTACTGAAGAACCCAAAGTAGAATTTAATCAGTTTCTTTAAAATTGTGAAATATTGCACTGGCCCACGTGGAAAATGTACTCTCTGTAGTATTCAATGACTTCCAACATGTGCAGTTACTTCAGAAATCACTCGGATCATTTTATGGATAAAAGTAGCATTTCTCATCTGTATTATCAGTAAGCTTCAAGTGGTATCAAGAGCAATGGGACAGCACTTTGTACCATATTACTTGATGTTACCATGACGTCAAAATAAAGTGCTATTGTGGATTTGTGATGGTTTACTTTCTTCATGTGTATTGGACTAATTAAACAGCCTTTCAGACTTTTGCCTTAGACATAATCAATTTCCTTTTTTTTAGGGTTTTTTTTTTTGCTGTTGTTGTTTTGTCAAAACAATGCCAATAACCACTGATTAAAAGAAATGACTAATGAATGAACTAAATGTGCAATATAGCATTTGCTATTCATACCCATACAGTATGCCACCTTACAGCATTTGGCTATTTTTATGTAGAAACTACAGCTAGCTAAACAGTACTTGACTCATTACTCAAATAAGGACTGCATTTTCGTATTTTTTTGAAGTAATTCATTATGCTAGCAACTCTGTAGATGAAGCAATTTTCTACTACTTGTCACATTACTGTTGAAGCAGTTCCCTTTATAGGCACTAAATTGTCATCGGCAGCAGGCACGTGGCTCTCAGCTTGTATTATTGTTGCAGACCAGGGAACATGAACAAATGCTGTTGCTATAGCAGTGACACTGCAATATGACATTTTATATGGCATGGCCATGTCATATTGTCTGGTATGATATGGCACGGCCCTGTTATGGAGCAGGTCTGCTGTCTGTGACATCCTGTTACAAGGCTTTGACATGCTGAGCATCTCAGAGCTCGCTGGTTTTGCCGCCTATGTTGCAGCTGCAGGGATGGGCCGGTACAGAGGAGCACACTCCCATGTGAGAAGATCAATCCTAACCTGACTGTCATCACTGGATGAATCACAAGTTAGAACTTGTGCTGTTATAAAGCATGTTACAAAACTGACTCATTTTCAGATATTGATGCTCTGTATTTACCTTTCTATCATAGTTCAAAAGCCTGCTGGACATTTCAGTAAATGGGTAAATGGTAAATGGGTTGCCTCCTTCCCTGAAAGGATGTGGGTAAAAGTAAGGTAACTTGCCCATTTTTCTTCTTTCCTTTGAAGGAAAAAAGACAGAAGCTTGTCATCAATGCAGACTGTTAGTCTGAGAATTAGAAGTACTTCAGCTGTCCTAGTTATTTATTTGGTTTACAGGACACAATGCTGTTCTATTTTAAAATTTTGTCAGATTAAAATTTGAGATTAAGTAGCATGCCTGGCTAAATTATGCTATGTGAAAGGGGTTTCAATTCTTGCATCTAAAATGGCAATTAACTTTGTGTATTGTTTAAAAGCCTCCCTTATGTTTGCAGGAGGAAGAGACAAAATATGAGACTGGATACATTGTGCACAGTAATTCATTTAAAAAATATATTCAAATAATCTTGCAAATGGAATGGCTAAAATTACATTTCAAACTTCCATCCCAAACTTCCGTCCATCCATCCATCCATCCATCCAGCAAACCATCCTCCATCCCTCCATCCTCCATCCCTCCATCCTCCATCCATCCATCCTCCATCCCTCCATCCATCCATCCATCCAGCAAACCATTTTCTTACGCTTATTCTAATTTAGGGTTGTGGGGGGCTGCAGCCTGGTTGAATTTTATAAATATTAACAGAAAAACAAAAATGTTCAGTTTCTTGCTTGAAATTAGTTCTTCATTGTACCAGTACAAAACTTTTCAAATTTGAACTTACATAATTTATTTATTAATCTACCAGAAAGGTCATCCACACCCTTATGCCAACCTTGAAATTCATTGTTGAAATGGTAAATTATTTGATTTGGTTATCCAGTAGTTTAGGAAGAAATAACCACTCTGCTTCCAAATGGAATTCTCAAGGTTAAACTATTCTTCCCATTAATCCATTAACATCATTTTGTATCTTTCTACTACTCTCTACTATAATTGTGTAATTGTTAGCAATTAACCAAGCAGCTCCAGGCCATCGCACTGCCATCACTATGTTTGACTGTTGCTATGATGCTCTTTTTATGAAATACTGTGCTAGTTTTACACCGGACAGCTAACAGGAAGCAAACTTTTCAAAAAGTTTAACATTTGTCGCGTCAGTCCACAGAATATTTTCCCAAAAGTCTTGAGGATCATCAAGAAGTTTTTGGACGAATATGAGATGAGTATTTTTGGTCAGGAGTGGTTTTCTCCTTAGAACTCTCCCATGGGTGCCATTTTTCCAGTCTCTTTCTTATTGTTGAATCTTGAACACTGATCTGAACTGGTACATGAGGTCTGCAGATCTTTAGCTGCTGGTCTGGGTTCTTCTTTGACCTCCTTGATGCACTCTTGTAGTAGTTATGGTGGGCCAGCCACTCCTGGGATGATTTACAACTGTTCCAGCCAAGGCTGTGCGTCTTTACTTGAGGCAAGTTTTTTTATTTCAGAAAATTGCACTTAGCAGTCAGAAAAAAACATCAGTCTGTTCTTCCAGACATTTGTAAATGTCAGCTATTAAATGCCTACACTTTCATGAATATTTAGAAACTACCTAGGAGGTATTAAGTGAGAAGCAACCATGCTAACGTCTTGACTTTGTCAGGTCTATTAAAGTTTACAGTTGGTTTATTTGAGGCTCTTATTGAAGGGAAATAGCCACCTGTGGGATCTACATTTGTTTGTCTGTAAAATTTAGAAGTAATAAAAGTGATGCATGACTATTTTTATCTTTCATTAATACAATTAAATTTATTTTTGTTCCTAAAAAATGTGAAGATTACTCAGGCAACACACTGTAATAAATGCTCTCTTTCTTTTGTGCATTGTAGTATAGCTCAGCTTTATGCCAAGTTGAGGCTGCAAAATAGACTAAAAGACAACCAATCTGTCAAACATAACTTAGAAATGGGTTTGCAGAATTTTTAGGTTTATCCAAAAATAAACAGTGTAATAAAAAAACATTTTTAGTTTTGAGACAGTGTATATACAGTAGTGTCTTAACAGACAGTGTATCTACATCTTTTATAGTAGATGCACTGTCTTAACAGATAAAAGCATAGACTGAATCTTTTATTAGAGCTACTGAAAACATTATGTTTTCAAATATGATTCTTAGTTCTAAGTCAGTCACTTTTTTATTGTATCCAGTTTGACTTTACTGTCATAAAAACTTTGATGCAATTAGGTCCTTGTGAAACAGTGAAAATTATTCATGTAAGCTGACCACTGTGTTTTTGCATCAAAGCGGCTCCTCTCTGACTAGAAGCAACCTTCTGTTGCGTACTTTCTTAATTATTTTTGAGTGCTTAAATCATCAATAATTCATTACAGCGCTCACACTCCATTTAAACGTTATCTGACAGAATTTTGCATAAAATACTGTGGTAGCTGTTGAATATTGCATGGATTACCTGTTTTGCAGGACATAAGGCTTCATTTGAATCCAAATGAAGGTTTTTACTTTGCCAAGGATGTACTGTACAGTACTTCTCACTTAAATGAGTTTTTTGAACTCTAAACTAAATTTCGTCACTGTATTGTGATGAAACACATCACTGGGAGTTTCAGTCTGCTGAACACAGACAGGCTTCTGCTGTGTTTCAAGTGATATTGACTGGACTAATGTTTCTTCAATTCAATATGAACCAAAATTTAAGCTCTAGAATATGTGCATGTAATAGCCCGGTGAATACACACCCTCAAACAGTGGGCTGATGTGTGCTGCCTCCGGCTGTCTCTAAGGAATTCATTGTGGATGTGTTTATACTAAAACTAACTACGTTTAATTTATTTTATGCTCCTGTTTGATATTTATGATGTACTTTTTTGATCCTGCTTGTTTGCTGATCAGTGGGAAGCATTTGCTTACAGTGCAAGCTGAAGGGAGATACATGGTTGAATTAACTGTCTGGCACTTGTCCACAGAACGACATTTATGTCCAAAGAATGTTGGCATCCTCTAATTAGAAGTAGGCAGCCCACACCCTAGCTCTGGCCCTCTCACTTAAGCGGGAATCTGTGAAATTACCCCCATTTTCAGTGCATTTTATTTATTTATTTTATTTTGACACAGCACAGCATTTTTCTTTCTCAAACATTCTAGGGTGTGCATTGCAGTTTGGCCAACCAGTTTCCATGTGTTTTGTGGATTTCCTTCAAAGCACATGACCACAGGGTGTCCTGTGTGGGGGTATTTGGAAGTATGGGGTATTGGGCCTGATGTTACAGCCAACTAAGTAACAGTAGAAATGGACTGTGAACTGGGTTATAATTACCTTCTTCACATTTGAACTCTATCAGGCCTGTGCTTTGTCATCAGTTCTGTTTATAACCTTTTAATTTTGCATTTTTTGAGTTAGTTATTTGATTGGATAATACAGATTAAACAGGAAAGTGGGGAGACTGGGTGTATGTGAGCTGCAGCATGTGTGGATCTACTTGTTGAACTACAGGACCCTTTCGTAACTTTTATATATGCTGATCATGGATAACATTATGACCACCCGCGTAAAATTGTGTTGGTCACTCTTTTGCTGCCAAAGCATGGCCCCCATTAGAGCCCTGAAGGTGTGCTGTGGTATCTGATTCTTAGCAATAGAACCTTTAAGTTCAATAAGCTGAAGTGGGGCCTCCATGGATTGGATTTGTTTGTCAAGTACATCCCATATGTGCTCGGTTGGATTGAGATCTGGGGACTTTGGAGGCCAAGTCAACACCTCAAAGCTGTTGTTGTGCTCCTCAAAAAAATACTGAACTATTTTTGCTTTGTGGCAGGGAACATTATCCTGCTGAAAGAGACCATGTCGGGGAATATGTTTCCATGAAAGGGAAACGGTATTCCATGGCATGGTCTACACCTACTGTACATGCTCAGGTAGGTGGTACGTGTCAAAGTATGATCCACACAAATGGCAGGACTCAAGGTTTCCCAGCAGAATATTGCCCAAAGCATCACACTGCCTCTATCAGCTTACCTTCTTCCCATAGTACATCCTGAGGCCAGGTAAGCAATCAACATGATGTAAAAGAAAATTCAATTCATCAGACCAGGCCGCCATTGTTGGCACGTTCAGAGGGTGGCAGGGGTCAGCATGGGCACCCTGACTCATCTGCGGCCATGCAGCCGCATTGACCACCTTTCTATCAGAATCAGTTTGAATGTTTTTCTGCAATTTGAGTCACAGTAGCTCATCTGGTGGATCAGACCACACAGACCAGCCATCTCTCCCCTCGTGCATCAGTGTGTCAGGTTTGGCTGTGTAGCAGGCAGGGTTGGCCCAAAACACAGGACGTGGGAGAATGAACTGAGTTCAAACAGCTTTAATGCTGAGACTTAATGCAATGTTCCATAAACACGATTAATACAAAATCCCCAAAAACACTTTCTGCAACACAAAACCTGGATAACAAAAAAGGTTAAAAAGTAGAATAAAGGTCCAAACACAGAATAAAGAGAATATGATGATGTGACAAAGGACAAGTGCAAACAATATATATGCATGTACACAACACAATGAGATAAGAGGAAACAGCTGAGAAGGACAGGTGGACTGAATGAACCTAACAAGACAGGGAGAGCAAATCTGAACACAACACACAGGGACCAGGAGACTGTCAAAATAAAAGAGGAATTCACCAAACATGATACAAACAAAGATTTGACACAGACGGGGAACACAGTTAAGTATACAACACACAAGACAAGGGACGATGACACAGAGGAACACAACAGACACTGGAACACAGAGACACGGGAAGACCAACGGGAAACAGGAATGAAATACAGTAACTACTGTAGCTACAATAAACTAAGGCTCAAAGCCCATGCGCAAACTCAGAACACAGAAGAAATATAAGACAAGACCTCAAAAGAACTAAACAGTAGGCAAAAGTCTCAGTACCATGGCACAATGAGTCTTGGCCACTGATGACCCTACCACTGTTTCACTACTGTTACTGAGATACTGAGTGTTGCAGACCAGGAACACCCAGAGCCATTACAATTTGGCATTTGTCAAATTCACTCAAATCCTTTCCTGCTTCTAATGCATCAACTTTGAAGACAAAATATTCACTTAGTCCCTAATATCCCACCCACTAACAAGTGCCATGATGAAGAGATAATCAGTGTTATCCACATTACTAGTCAATGTATATATAAGTTATATGCAAGGCATGTCGGAGGGGTGGAGAGTGTCTGGATGGCTGGTAGTGGAATAGCATGTTTGCTTTTTTGGAGATGATGCTGTCCTCTTGGCTTCATCAAGTCATGAACTGCAGGTCCCACTGGGCTGGATTACAGCCAAGTGTTAAGCAACTGGGATGAAAATCTGCGCTTCCAATTGTGTGGCCTCGGTTCTTTCACTGGAAAAGAGTAGATGGCCTGCTCTGCTGAGCTGCTGCTCCAAGTGAATGAATTCAAGTACCTTGGGGTCTTGAGTGGGCAAAAAATAGAGCAGTGGATTAACAATGAATACAGCTTCCTAATTGAGCTTCAAGCATTTAGAAGCAATGCCTTTTAATCAAGATTTAAGTTTGCTACTAGAAACTACAAATTGAAAATTTCATTGATTTTTTTTTCTTTTTGTCACTCTGTCTGTCATTGCGTTTGAAGAGTTAAACATTTTTTGCCTTATGTCTACCACCACTGAGAGATGCCTGAAAATTTTAAGTGGTTAATGCAATATTTTTGTTAAAGACCTTGAGCTAAATATGAAAATCTAGATTCCCATTGTAAATTCCTCCTTTACTGCCTCATTTTAAGTGAATTTTAACCATGTTGGGCATAGCCTAACTATTCCTAGTTACTGTGGGCCATTTGTGCTTGTAGTCATTTCTAATGAGGGATTATTGAAGCCAGAACTACTGGATGTCTATTGCCTTGGTCCAATAAAGCAAGATTTGTCTGCGCACTCCGTGCACATGGCAGTAGCATGGCAGAAAAGTAGCCTTCAGAAAGTGAAGTTCTCTGATTTTAAATAACCCCAGCAAGACTCACAGCTGTTGAGATGTGATTCTCACCTAACCCTGCTGTTATCTATAATTGGGTACCACTGAGGTAAAAATGACTTGCACCACCAGCCTTTATACACAGCTGATTTTTGAGATGGGCTAGAGTCAGTGTGTTGTTTAACAAATGTCAGCTTATACAGTATGACTTAAGTTTAACCCAATGTAATCTGTTCAGCACTTAAAAACTTTACAACTGGCTGTGTAACTTATAGTTAAAGGTGTTCAAAGGTAGAAGCAAATTGAACTTGACTGACTTTGCTTCCTAAAATGTTCCTCTGAGTCTTCACAGAAGTGGACTCTGTTTGACTGCACACATCTCAGCTTATATTTGCTTTTGTCAACACTTTTGTCAAATATGAAGAGATACAGGTACGTTTCTGATAGTCGCCAAAACATTTATAGAACAGCTTTGTCAATAAGGACGCAGTGTACTCACTGTTTATACTGTTATCAGCAGGTTATAATAGTTTGTTGCACGTGCGTGTGTAACTGCCTGGTCTGCCTTTAAGCTGTGAAATAAAAATACTAAATATTACATTATAAAAAGCATACACAGAGTTTCTTTTGGCTTTGTTTTTGAAATAAACAAATGCCGTTTCAGCTGTTTACTACCAGTAAAGTACAGATGTCTGTAAGCTATAAAATACACGGGGAAGGCTGTAGTTTTGTAGTTTTTAGACTTTTTTTTTGTTCCAGTCTGAATATTGTTATAGAAATAAAATGTTCTTTTTGCAAAGGTCATCAGCTTCTACTGGTGCTGTGATATAAATCTGTTGGGCATATTTATGTCCAAAAAGAGAGGACAATGGTCACTGTGACAGTAAGGTCACTATTACGCTGCAGAGAAAAGACACAAAGACAGAGAATAGAAGTGAAAGGAAAACTGTGTGGATGTGACACGGCGTGTGAAGAGTGTGAAGAGAGATGTTTTTATTTAATGCAATGGGAAAGAACCATTAAGTTACCCATTTGCTGTAAAGTCGCAAAACCTTAAAGTCAAGGTTATCAGGGCTCCAGGGTCCTTCCACTTCCAAATCTTTAAACATCAAAATTGTTCCTGTAACGGGGCTTCTTCTTATTTTTATAGACAGACAATTTAAACTCCATGGGTATAGTGAAGAGCATCTATCCATATGTGTCTTTGAAGCAGGATATGTTCTGTAAAATGTTTTTTATATGTTTTTTCTATGTAAAAAAAAGATGGCATTGCTAGTCTTTCGACTCATTAAAACTAGAAGGGTAGTAAATGTTAATTGTGGCTTGAGGCTTTTGTCAGAGATCATGTAAATTTGCCACAATCAAAAAGATGACCTAACTGTTTACTTTTCAGTCTCAGCATTGATCTGTTGAATACAAAATACATGGTAGAGTACGGTAGGCATTAAAATGCATAAAATGTAGGACTTGAGGGTTTGAGGGAGTCTGTCATTAATAACTTTGATGTGCAGCACTTGATAATGTTTATCGATTGTTATGACAGTGCCGTCATTAAAAATTTTAGTCTGTGGCACAGCAGGACTGTGGACTGCTAAACTGAAAATGTTCTGTCCCACCTCTCAGAAATCACCCTATGACAAACATATTGGCTTAGACACACATGAAACACTGTTAAGACCCTCTTTGATACTGTACTACTATAATGAATGCTTCAGTTATCACATGGTAGTAAGCAAAAAGCCTTATTGATTGGCTACTTTATTAATGTCTCTACTAAATTTAGTTTCATAAAATTTAACACAATTGGTGTAAAGATTCTTGGCTCCTCGTTATTAAAATAAACAGATCTAATTAAGCCTTATTGTGCTGAAAAGGATCCATGTTTTAGAGCAGTTTTGTAAATTGAGCCTTCCAGTGGTCAAATAGTGCTTGTTGTGGGATGTGGTGTTTGCAGTAACAATGCTAATTAAGACAGGGCTCTTTGTTTGCTCAAGAGAAAGTCTATTTATATAGATGAGGTGTAGCAACATTGTTTCTTTGTTTGCAGAGTAAATGCTTGGTTTCCACTGGAAAACAGAACTGAAGACTGCTATTTAGAGGAGATAAACAACTCTAAAGGGGCAGTATAGGGGTCAAACTTATCCAGTGCCATTATTCTCTTACTGTATTGGATTTCTCTTTTTGAAGCCATCAACAGGCAGAGGCTGTTTCCTTTAAATAACTGGAAATGAAAGATGTGTATTTATATGCCACATTACCCTTGAATACAGTGTGGTGTTGCCTGCTGATGTCACTGCAAGATCTCACCATTGTGCCTGGTACCCCTGAGGAAAAGATTTACTTTGTTTCTTACTTGTGCTATTTTTTTCCCAGGCCTTGGATCACAACTCAAAATCATCTCACTGCACACCTATATTACAAAAGCATATTTGTATTTATATTTTGTATATAGCAGAGAAACTGGGAGGATAGGAATGTTAATCTGAGCAATAATCTAACAAGTACTTATTGTCCTCTGTTTCTGCCCAGATTCTGGCCAATGTTATCATTTTCATGTGTGGCAACATGGCTGGGGCATACCATAAGCACCTGATGGAGCTGGCACTTAAACAGACCTACCAGGACACCTGCAACTGCATCAAATCCCCGATTAAACTGGAGTTTGAGAAGAGACAGCAGGTAACGTGGTCAATGACTCTTAATTTCCACTGAGCCAATGAACACCAGGCTATAAACTACTTTGATTGTGCTGTTTATTACAGTAATGATTCAGATTTTAAACATTAGCTTATTATGTAGTATGTACTGTATGTAGTACTTACTATGTAGCAGAATGGAATGGGGTATTTTGGGACCATATTAGCTTGATGTCTGTCATTTCCTTGCACTTGAGTGGAAATTTTGTCATTTAATGGAATAATAAGTAAAGAAAATCCACTATGTCTTAACTCATGAAAGTTTTTATTTTCTTTTCTATAGATTTATTAATGGTACTTAGTGGTTCCATAGTGTAGTGTTAGGAAGGGTTGTGTCAGGAGGGGCATCCACTGTAAGAAGCCTGCCAAATCAAACATGCAGAGCTACCTGCTGGGGCGAGCCCTTGTGAATAAGGGAGGAGCTGAAAGTAGCATGTGCGCTGTACTCAAACACTATTAATATCCTATATTTGCCATAAAACCAATCAGCTTGGGGTTTAGCTGATTTTGGAACAGCTATAAATCCACAGAGGATTTTGTCAGATTAGCGCTGCACAGAATGTGGTAATTGTTAATGATTTCAGTTACTGTGTGAATACGCTGTTATCTACAGAAAATTACTCCTTGGCATACCTGTTCTGCTCTGGGTCATCTTACATGCATCCACTGGTAATGTTTTGTGTGATTGGTTTATATAAATGACATTTTGTGCCCCAGTCATGCTGATTGGTTTTTGACATAGGTTTGGGAAATGTTACGTGATTGATCCGCTACAATTATAAGTTCTTCTATTACTGGCATTCCACCAGCCTGCAAAATGTACAAACTACATACAAAGTTGTAAGTGGTTCATTTGTTACTAATGCTTTCAAGTGGTGCAGCTTCCACTGAGATACAGGAATGTTAGGAAAGTGTTCGTGCATACGGATGTGAGAGTCTGGGATCCAGCTCACTTTTTACTACAGCTTTTGCTGAGTTATTTAGTGACACGATGTGAATCCAGCAGTTGTTGTGAAAGCCCAGGCTCAGGGTTGAGCTGGTTTTTCATATGGTAAATGCAGCTTGTGGTGTTAGATCCGCCATGAGTAAAACTGAAAATGTCTGGGGTGGAGCATTTTGCAGTAGCCCTGGAGTGCTGCTGCTGCCTGTGACAGATGGTAGTAACTGTGCAAAGACACATTCCTCCTGGGCGCTCATTGCACTCATAATATATGCTGTTTGCTGCACTACATGCTTTTATCCAAAGTGCTCTGCAGTACAGTGAGTGCATACATTTTCACTGAGTGGTCCAAGTGGACTATGCGAATTCATCATACGCCAAAATCACTAGTAGTATTCATCCGCAGGAAAAATGGCCCTCTCTACCACACAGAGCCCTCTGACCATGGGATATGGTGAGATAATCAGTGGTTGCCACATTTGGGGTGGCATGGGATTAATTAAGCATTTACTTCCAACTTCTCCTCACCCTAAAGGTCAGCTGCTTGCTGCAAGTACAGAAAACAACAGCAGATTCAAAGAAAAACAGAGAGCTGGTTGAGGTATCACTAAAAAATAGGGCGGAGGAGTAAATAAAGGCTGAATGTAAATTGTGAGAGCTGGTGAAAAAATAATGAAGACTTGAAATGGATTTACTTTGTGTCTCGGGAAGTTAATGTGATGCACTTTAGCATCTTTAAACTTCAACAATTGAATTCAACTCATTTCCATGGACAGCTTACACTTCCTGGGAAGACACAGCTCACAGAATTTAAGTATAGATAACACAGAGTCAGTTAAACTTCAGGCATGTCAGTGTGTCCAGTTAGGAAGCAAACCAAAAAAACCCCATTATTAATCCATTTCACCTGCTTTGGTGCAAATGAAAGTGACAACAGGTCCACTGCAGAAGGTGCCACCTGAGAACACCAGAACTGCAGCTTCTGTTATTTTTATTTTTTACTTTGTGCAAGAGAGGAGGTTCACACTGAGCACATGTGACAGACGTGGAAGAGTGTGGGGACGCCGTGGAAAAACATTATGCTGCCAGTAGCAGAACTGCCAGTTCTGATGTTATCTGGCTAATGCCAGCCATCCTGCACTACACTGGGGTCTGTGAGCACAGAGACCAGTAAAGGATGTTAGGTTCTCATGCTACCATCATGGACTCTGAATCTGACAGTTTGCTTATGACATACATGAGCAGTCCAGTGGAGGTCATTTTTGCTGCTTCAGTTTCTCCTTGCACAAAGGAGACGATACTGGTCCTGTTACTGGACTGATGCCCTTCCACAGCCCTGAGCTCTCCTTGTGTAAGGCCCATCTTCTGGTATCTCAGCCACACCTTTTTCACACAGTGCGTTCTAAACACAGAATGCTTTACCTTCTTGTGATAAGGAGAGAGCGATGTTCTGTAGCCACCACCTGCCAAGCCAGTTTTGGGAGTTGTCTCTTTGTTGCTACTTTTATTTGCATCAAAGCAGGTAAAATGGATTCACAATGGCTTATTTTTCCCAACTCAAGCCTAACTGACTGCAGTGTATTAAACTTAATATGAATGTATATTGTGCATGACCTTATGTTTTATTGCTTAAGTTAAAGGTGTGGAGAAATGAAGCAAAGAGGTCTTGAGAGAATATACTCCACAGCTGAAGCAAATTGGCTATGTTTACATCTTCATTACTACTACTTCATTTTTTCCTCTGTGTTTACTGCCATTAGGAGCGACTCCTGCTGTCTCTGCTGCCAGCTCACATCGCCCGTGTAATGAAGGCTGAGATCATCCAGAGATTAAAGGGTCCAAACTTTGGCCAGATTGAAAACACAAACAATTTTCACAACCTCTATGTCCAGAGGCACACTAATGTCAGGCATGTGTCCATTATTCAGATTTCTCATTTTAAAGCCAAGTAGTTTTTCACTGCAGTCAAAGGGATTTGCTTCAGTATTTTCTGACTTGTTCAGAATTACATGCAGAGTAGATACATAGTACTCTTTAAAAATAAGATGTTTTCTAACCTGTGAAATCCATAAAATCATTAAAGTATATTCATTACTGTTTTTTCTGTCTCTAGTATACTTTATGCTGATATAGTAGGATTTACCCGGCTGGCCAGTGACTGCTCCCCTGGAGAGCTTGTGCACATGCTGAATGAACTGTTTGGCAAATTTGACCAAATAGCTAAGGTAAACATTTGCCTGCTCTGCTCTTGTAATAAATTGTTGTCCCACCACATGCTAATCTTCATCAGAATAACAAAACACACCTGTTTCACCTTCCTACATGCAGGAAAATGAATGTATGCGGATCAAAATCCTCGGTGACTGCTACTACTGTGTGTCCGGCCTGCCGGAGTCGTTGCCGAACCATGCTAAAAACTGCGTGAAAATGGGTCTGGACATGTGTGAGGCCATTGAGTAAGTGCTGATTAAGAGTAAAACTGTTTGTTTTTTAATGTTTTCTCATCTGGTCCTGTTTGTTTCACTCACCCTCGTGAGTGAATCTCTGATGTCCAAAACTATGCTTTGTAATAGCTTCAGATGAATAGTGTGGTTACAGGAAAACAAATAAGAATGAATGTATTTATTAGCGGACCTACATTGAAATGTTTGAGTCTGAAAGTAATTCTAAAAGGACTTAAATTATAATTGTTGCAGTTTTCCACGGTTTTTGTTTTGTTTTTGCAGCATATAGGTCACAGAGTGATGCGTTTGCTCTTTGCGTTTCCTGGTGGGATACATGGCATGCACAACAATTTTTTGTGTGTTTGATGCACAAACAGGAAAGTACGGGATGCCACGGGGGTCGATATCAACATGCGTGTCGGTGTGCATTCTGGGAATGTCCTGTGCGGCGTCATTGGACTTCAGAAATGGCAGTATGATGTTTGGTCACATGATGTCACACTGGCCAATCATATGGAGGCAGGTGGAGTACCGGGGTAAGCATATACAAGTATACTGTAAAGCATTTGAATATGAGAAAAGAAGATAATGTCTCAAACCTTCTCTGCACCAGTGTTGTCTGCTTAGTTGTTTGCTAAATTATGCCAAATGCATGTCTAGATATATTGCTAATATGCACACAGTAGGAGACCATTCATTGATTAAACTGTTCACTTTGAGGCGAGTCCACATCACCTCAGTGACACTGGAGCACCTAAATGGCGCCTATAAGGTGGAAGATGGGGATGGACAAGAAAGAGATCCCTACCTGAAGGAGCACGGAGTCATCACTTATCTGGTCATTAACCCAAAGGTATCATATAAATGCCTGATCCAGTAAAAGAGAAATTTCGACATTGAAGATGCAGTAACACGACATTTCTTAAACATGTTGCTCTTAAACAGGTTGCACGCCAGAGCCCACAGCATCATTACCGACCCAGAAACACTATATACGGAGCCAAGATGAGAGCCTCTGTCAGGATGACCCGCTATCTCGAGTCGTGGGGAGCAGCTAAGCCCTTTGCCAACCTGCACCACAGAGACAGCATGACTAATGAGAATGGGAAGATCAACACTGCTGTGTGTAATTTCTTTATATACATGCTGTTTTCTTTTCTAGTGTATCAGAAGTTCATCTGTAGCCGCTAACTTGTCTCTCTTCTCTTGCACTGTGTTTAGGATGTGCCGATGGGGCAGTATCACTTCCAGAGGAGATCAGAAAGGCAAATGACTCATATTACAGCTCCACACAGTTTTTCTTTGACAGGATTATTCTACATTATAGAGATAGGCAACAAAATGTTTTGATAAGACTAGATTTATTTACTTATTTAGCTTCAGGCTTTGAAGCGTGTGACTAATGCTATGTGAACATAAAAGATATCTTGGCGCTTACATTTTGTTATCTATTAAAGGACGAAGTCTCAGAAAAAACGGTTTGAGGAGGAGTTCAACGAGAGGATGATCAGGACTTTTGATGGGATAACTTCACAAAAGTAAACATTATTACACATGTAAACACACATTACCTACTTTAATATATTCCAAGAGCAGAATAGTATATCGTAGATTGACCTACCAATGATAGGGTGCTGTTTTCAGTGTTAAAACCTGATACATTATGCTTTAATCTTTCATTTTTTTTGTGTATCAGTTTACTTAGAGTGGTACCTGTATTCTTTTTTTAAATCCACTTTATAACACTGCCTTTCACGCTTGCAGACAGTGGCTGAAGTCTGAGGACATTCAAAGAATATCGCTGTTCTTTCACAACAAATCCTTAGAGAAGGAGGTAAGAGGCTTTACAAGCTGTAGCTCTCCTTGAAACCTTGCACATGTCATAGATTTATGATGTCTAAGTGTATAGTTGAGAAACTTCTGAAGTAGATTTTCAAAGTCTTTTTCATGATGCCTAACCAGTTTTTGTTTTGTTTTTGATCTTTTTAGTACAGAGCAACAACCTTGCCGGCCTTTAAATACTACGTCACTTGCGCCTGTTTGATCTTTTTCTGCATTTTTATTGTGCAGATTCTGGTCTTGCCAAAGTATGTGGATTTCATATTAATTTATAATAGAAGTGCAAACATGTTTTACTCAATGAGTTAGTGTGAGTACAATGGGTTTGAGTGTAAACTTTTGTCAGCATGCCTTGACAAGTCATTTTGAAGAAGGGCACATTTTTGTTTGTTTGCACATAATATTAAACATTGATATTAATTAATTATTTTGTTTGTTTGCAGAACAACAATCTTGGGAATATCATTTGGAATGGCTTTTCTCATCCTTTCCCTTATCCTCTTTATATGTTTCATTGGACACGTCCTGGTGAGTAGTGAATTTATGTAAATTGGATTCCTGCAGGCATCTTTCTACTTAGTCTGTTTACATTAAAGCTCATATCTGATGAGAATCAGCCCGCTCTTTAATGTAGCCCTTGTGCTGTTAATGTTTATCCTAACGTCATACCAAAGGCACATGAGTGATCCAAGTGTCTCTCTGGTCAGCTTAACAGCCCATTAAGTGGCCCTCAAGTCAGCATAATTGCCACTCTGGTCTAACCTCGGCGCAGTGGTCCAGTGCGCACCAGTCTTTGACCACAGTTATTCTGTATTACTTCCTATGCAATAATTTGATTTTATGCTACACATTTTTATCATCATGCTTGTAATGAAATCAATATTTTCAGAAAATAATTTTGTGTTTTACAATCACAAAAATGTGCCAACAGGAGTGTGAAAGTTCTGTTGGTGATCTACTAACAATGTGCTAATTTATAAACAAAGAGACAGCCAGTTCACTTCAATAATGACCATTGTTCTAGTAACAAGAGTGCGAACCAGCGGCTCGAAAAACGAGCAGATCAGTGAGTGAACAAGTAATGTGCCAACAAAAATAATACAGTGTAAATAATACTGGCAATTCAGATTAATAAGAGGCAGCTGAGAGACCCTGTGTGTTGTCCTGTAGGTTAAGACAGCTCTTCCTAATCTTCCTAATTTACTAAAGTCAATATTACATGTTTAAAAAATTCTGTCATTAATCTAACATACTTCAGATTTCTTTGACTCTTATTAATAGCTGTGTTTGACAGACATTTCAATATGATCTGGTATGACAGTTTCAATATAAAAGTTGTATAAAATGTGGGGGAAAAATCATTCAGGAGCAGCCATACAAGAAAACTGCACTGAAAAGTTGCTTCAGATGTTATTGATTTTTCCAGACTCTCCGTTTGTACTTTGAGGATTCAGGAATCTCTCCCCCGTCTTTCTCTGAGTAACAACGTTAAGAGCGACTAATTAGATCGTGGGGATAAATGCATAAATGCTTTACTGTTACTTGATGAAGCGGTTTGGATATTCTGCTCATTCTGTGAATGCATAACTTCACATCTTGTTCATAAATCAACTCAGGAAGTTTCACTAACTTTTAATGATCATTCACATGTTTAAGTCCTATGGGCGAGGATTTTAATGGCTGTTCTAGAAATTAAAAAAAGTTAAGCGATTTGGGTTTTGGCTCTCATTGTTTCACTGAGGCACACACAGAGTTCAAAGCACTGCTGCAAATAGGGGGAAAAAAAGCTAGCACAGGAAGAGTTCACGCTTGGATCAATAGAAGTTTAGTAACAAATAGTGAACATTAACGATGGCTATGTTGTGCAGCCCAGGTTGGTAATTAGACATGAGGTGCATGACTGCACAGCCTGTATTGCTCTAATGGGGCTGTAAGTAATAATTTCTTTTGAGAACCAGAGTTTGAATCTAGTTGATATCCCTCTCTTACTTTAGTTTAGTTCTAATATAAGTTCTAATAAAAAATATCATCATTGTTGGTAGTTAAATTTACTGGCTTTGTAAACAGTGTTGTGTGTGATGACATCACTTGAAGTTGTAATTTTGTAGTTCTGTTATTGCATGTATGTTAAAATTTATATTATATGCCCTTAATTTAATTGGAACCCCCCCCATGATTATGTTGCTCCTGAAATTGTTCCTTTGCCCTGCTGAAGGAATAAAGGTTCTTTGGAAGGAGATGTTGTGTTTAGTTTAGTTTAGTTTAGTTTAGTTTAGTTTAGTTTAGTTTAGTTTAGT
>VOQJ01012697.1:6512-20037 GCA_015052665.1 Apistogramma diplotaenia
AGACACTTAACCCCACGTTGCCTAGTGTGAATGTGGTAGTATGACTGGTGACGGTGGTGGTCAGAGGGGCCGTAGGCGCAAACTGGCAGCCACGCTTCTGTCAGACTGCCCCAGGGCAGCTGTGGCTACATTAGTAGCTTACCACCACCAAGTATGATTGAGGTGTGAATGAATAGTGCATAAAATTGTAAAGCGTCTTTGAGTGTCTATAAAAGCGCTATATAAGACTAATGCATTATTATTAGTATTATTATTATTATAGTTGCACCTCCTATATTCACACCATCAACTTGCGGCTTGGCTGTAGGACCGGTAGTGTTTTCAACATCTTGCGTTTCCGAAAACGGCGTTTACACTGAAAACACTCGTGTAAAAGGGGCTTAAGTATCTTGAGGTCTTGTTCATGCGTGCGGGTAGAAGGGTGCGGGAGACTGACAGACGGAATCGGGCCGCAGCTGCAGTGCTGTAGACGCTGTACCGGTCCATTGTGATGAAGAGAGCTGAACATAAAAGTGAAGCTGTTCATTTACTGGTTGAGCTACAGTACTTCCTTACCTTCATCTATGGTCATGAGTTTTATGTAGTGACCGAAATTAAGATAATATTGATAGAAAAAATGTGGTTTATTTGTCAAATGCACAGTGAAATGTATTTTGTGCCTCCAGTCAATAGTAAATAGTAAAAATATCTAAATAAGAATAAATAAAAATAAGTAATTCACACATTGTAGAAATATACAAATAAGAAAAAAATATGTAAATAGGTCACTCCCAGGTTTTTGAAAAGTGTCCATGTGAAGTGGATGGTAGTCACTGCTGCTTCCTGCTGAACTCCACAATCAGTTCCTCTGTTTTGCTGATGTTAAGCAGAAGATGGTTCTCCTGGCACCAGTCCTCCAGATGGGAGGCTCCCTCCTGTAGGCTGTCTCTTCAATGTGAGAGATTAGTCCCACAACAGCGGTATTGTCAGCAAACTTGACATTGCGCTCTGACTTGGCCTTGCAGTCATTGGTGTACAGCAAACACAGCAGAGGTTTGAGCACACTCTGGAGAGCCGGTGCAAAGAAGGTATTAAGTTCATCAGACAGAGAGGCATCGGCCAGGACTGTGTGTGGTGCTTTGTAATCCGTGATTGTGCATAGTTCCTGAAAGTTCCCTGGACTCTGACTGTTGTAACTGTTGTTCCTGTCTGTAGCCGTATCTACGTTTTGCCTAATTCACCACTTTGTGAACATTGCATGAGGCAGCCTTGTAGTCCTCCATGTTCCCAGAAGCGAGCCCAGAGTTGTTGGTAGCAATGTGAGACTGCAGGGCATCGTGGATAGATTTATCCATGGCTTCTGGTTTGGAAAAGTCCTGAAAGTTCTCCTGTGCAAAGTGTCATCAACTTGTCCAATAAATCCCACAAGCGTTTCCGTAAACCTCTCGATGACTCCACCTACGCTGCTGTGAAACATGTCCCAGTCAGCTGATTCGAAGTCACTGTGCAGAGTGGCCTCTGTTTGATCAGTCCACCATGTCTGGGTTCTTGTCTGAGCCTTTGTTTGTATTTCGGCATGAGAAGGACAGAGCTATGATCTGACTTCCTAAAGGAGGGAAGAGGCTTTGCTTTGTAGCCCTATTTGAAAGTGGTCAAGTGTCCTCTCTCCTCTGGTACGGGATCGTGGATACAAGCAGTGAAAATGAGCTTCCTCCAAAGGGTGGTTGGCCTCTCCCTTAGCAATAGGGTGAAGACTGATGTAATTTAAGAGAGGCTCAGAGTACAGTCACTACTCCTCTACTTTGAAAGAAGCCAGTTGAAGAAGTGGGTGGGGCATCTAACTACTGTAGGATGCATCCTGGTTAAGGTGTTCCAATCAGACCCTGGCGAAGACCCAGGACAGGCTGGAGAAATTTTATATTTTGGCTGGCCTGGAAACTCTTTGGTGTTCCCCTGGATAAGTGGGAGGAGAAGGGTGCGGAAAGGAAGGTCTGGGTTTCCCCGGATATTTGGAAAAAAATGGATGGATGGATATTGTTGTTGAGATAAATCTTGAATCTGAGGCAATGAATTGTCATTGTAGTGAAGATGACGTGAAAACGGTTTAACTTGGCTGGCCGGTGTTTGGATGTGAGATTTTTATGCTAAGCAACACAAGAGCCAATTATCTTGAACAATCTCTCTGTAAGTACCACTCAGTCTCAGTTACACAGTCACAAAGTCAAAATAAATATACCCACTCAAACACATGTGGGAATATAGAAATAGCCGCAGTCATCTGAAATTAGGTGAAAGATGCACAATCAAACATATGCAGAAACAAAAAGACCCCCATGTATATGTTTGAGGAGGAGAGAGCCGTTGTATCTGGGAGAGTAAATTGAGAAGGACGATAGACAGACAAAAAACTAAATCTAAACCAGCTGTAGGACTATTGAGTACTTACTGTAGGTACACTGACATTCTTTTATTAATTAATACATAAGTATATTTGCACGCTTCACACACACATACGCACACCACATATAATCATAAGAATTTTATTCAAGCTGATTTTTATTTATTTATCGAATTTATACGCTGGATACTAGAAGTTATATTTTGGAGATTCTCATTCAAAACATCTTCCATTTGTAGACTCAAGCAGGACAGAAGGCCTGGTTAGCCAAGAGGCAGTCTAGTGTCCACTGGCCGTAATGAACACACATGGGTATTGAATGAAACATGAATAAATGCACAACTTTGCCAGCATTTCCCCAGGAAGTCCGGTGTATGGTTGGTTGCTCGCAGTAGTAAGGGTGCATGTAAGTGAAGGTGCTTGAAAATTAACTGATTAGTAAGCTAGAACAGGCCCCTAAATCATAAACATGCAGGTATGTGCAGATTTTACTTGTGTATGAGTCAAGATATTTTGTACCTATGTTTAAGAACATACAGATGGAATTTAATATTGTTTGGTTTAATAAGTGTACATCTCTTATTACATACGTCTAAAAACAAAAGAAATCTGGGTCCTTGTAATCCGATCCAACACACTCAGTGTGGAATTGTATTAGCAAGTACCTGACATTTTGAATGTCATTAATGCCATCATAAATATGACGAGGAAGCATTTTGTATTATTGTTATCATTACTTTTCTTTGCAGCTGACAGCACATGTGTTAAAAATAACATTAATGATAGCTCTGTTCTATTCCAATTTCCCAGTTAGCCATGACAGAGTGACAGAGTGGCAGGTGAGTCTGTACACACAGTAACAAGCTTCTGAACCAGAGCAGCTGAATGCAAATCAGCAGACATTCATTTCCACCTGTGCTTTTCTGAGTGTGGCAAGTCAAAATGTCCTGAGTGAAAAAGTCTTATTAGCAAAAGCACTGTATTGGTTATGGCCCATAATAAATCAGTGCTTTATTACAGACATTTTAGATTTTTTTTTAAACTTGAAATGCAGGAAAAGCAAAGGTGTAGGAAACTATTTGCGTTAATCATGACTTAATCCAATTTTAGGTTCAGGAAGCAATATCAGTAAGCTGGCGCGCACATTAGCACCCACACATTTGTTGCTAGGTTTGATGCTCTTTGCATAAACTGGCTGTCAGTTTATAAGATGTAATTTTTCAATCTTAAGTAAGATAAGTTAGTCGTGGCAGTGGTCCCATGAGTGGAGCCATTTGTGCAAGATGAAGATGATCTTTCTAGAATGACAAGCAACGGGCTCATCTTGTTAACCACCCTGGTTTGTTTGGGTTGTACCGTTGCAGATAAATGTCTCTTCTTGTAATGAGCTGTCAGGAGAAAAAAAATGTTTCGAGTAGTTCTTCCTGCCACATACACACAGACACACACAAACAGTCCAAGAAACTGCGGTCCAACTTAAACTAGGTAAATCGAAGTCTGACATCCTGTCAATTCTGAATTTGCTCTCTCACCTACTTACCTGTGCAGGTGTCTACCGTTGAGATTTTGATGACATCTGTCCTTGTTGCTTTTCCCACAAGGAAAGAATAAGAAAAAGATAAGAAAAGTAAATCTGAAGGACATTTAGCTAATTTTACATCTACTCAAGTTCAATTAAGATCACAATGAACCAAAACATATGAATGACTGTAGTGCGCTACTGTAAATAGCTAACAACAAGGAATCCCTTTCAGAGCATCAACGACGGTGCAAATCTGGGGCTTGAAAAGCCATAAACGTGTACATGGTCTTGGTCCCCATGCCTTTATTGTAGCTTCTATGAGCCACAGGATGAAGCTGACTGATACAATTTAGCAATCGATATGTTTTCTGTGAGCCTAAGCCATGTTATTCTTTACACCTCTTCTGTCTCATTCTCTGCCCTTGAGTTGATCCTTCCAGCCCTCCATTTTAGCACTAGGGCAGTGATTGCGTCTAACAGGCTTTGTGGTTAGAGAAAGCAAAGAGTAGGACAGAAAGAGAGAAGCAAGATAAAAAATTTATGTCAAGAATAGTGAAGCTAACCCCTAGGGTTCCTATCACACATGGTCTGAGTTTTGGTCCCATGAAAGTGGATTATAGGAAATAAGTTGCCGCAGCCTGCCATGCTTTCGGGATGCAGTGAGACAACCCATCTTTCTGACAGTAAATGAACCAAACCTCCTTCAGTTCAACCGCAATGGTCTGTCTGCTGAACAAAAACACAGCACAGCATTTTCTATCTATTATATTTGCACTGCAATTTTTTCCATTGAAAAATATAAAAGTGCAGATCAGCAGATCACTGTAAAGTGTTTAATGCTAATGCCATACCAGCTCTGTGTGTATTTATGGGTCTATTTTGTTGTCTGTAACTATAGAATTGTATGTGGTTCTTTATCTTCTAACCTCCGTCCCACAAATGTCAGTGTGTGTGGTCATAATTCATCAAATTCTTCCTGCGGTTCCATGTTTTATGTTCTTCTGGCACTGCAAAGCCCAGTGCAAGCAAGAGTTGGACTAGTTTTTTAAGCTTTAGCAAGTACCATGTTGTTTTAATGAAAGAAAAATCATAAAGGTTAGTTGAATATGGCAACATAAATTTAAATGCAGCCTGAAATTTCACTTCCAGTTCCATGTTACCTATACCGTATTTCCATCATATCAAAAATCACCTTAAGCCCATAGCACTTGTGTCTGCGTGACTGTCTAGCTCAGTGTTGCACCTTTTAGTTTCTGTGCAAAATTCTCAGCATTGTCAAAACATTTACAATAAACTTGTCTTGCCAAAGCTACTTGAAACACAGTACCTTATTTAATACCATCCAGTAAAAGCCAACTACAAACATTTGTTGTGTGTCTGGGCCTTTAAAATAAAGTGTGACAGATCTTCGTACCGTATATTAGCTAGCCTTCATCGTCAAGCAGCTTCAGTATTATATTATTAACATTTGCTCTCTTGGCACACTGGATCACGGGATAACAGAGGTGTTTGCTTTTCCTCCAGTGCTGTTTGCAACAGCATTTATTAACAGCAGCTGGTAATATTAAATAGCAAGAATGGCGTTTATACAAGGCAGCTGGTGATATTAAAACATTGAATGGTGTTTATAAATGCCAAATGCCATTTTAAATGGTATTTATAAACACCAGCTGGCGTTATTAAAATGTCGAACAGCAGGGGGACTGAGATGAATTATGACCTCAACGGCTTTCCATATGATTGATGGTTGTTATTATCTTTTTTTTTTCATGTACTTATCATCTTCAGCAAAAATTTAAAAAATAGATTTTATGGTGTCTGCTGCTCTTTGTTTTGCCCTCAAGGTGATGGACACTATTGTCTTTGTTGCACCACTTAAGCATCATACACACACACACATTGTATTTACACACATATTTTACTTTTGCCATGCTGTTGTTGTTTGCAGGATCGCTGAAGAACCTCCTCCAGATTTCCGAGATTACAAAAATATTTATAAAAAATGAAGGAAAAATGCTTCTTGTTATGTTGACAGTTTTCCACAGATTCAAAAGGTCCATGGGAACAAGTCCAGAGAAATAAAAAAAGAAACTTACCTGATTTAAATTTGAACAGTCTTCTCTGCACCATTCTCTGTGCAGATGGTATTTTTATAATCTCAGTGGAGGTCCCATTCTCTCCTCTGGTACCTGTGTGTCAGGAACGTGTGCTTCATGTCCTCCAAAGTGTCCGTTTTGGGGTCCTCCCGGGAGAGATCTAAAGATAAAAGCTGCGCTGGAAGCTGTCTGGACATGCACAAAAATATGACCTTGAACTGGAGATCAGCCAAATTTAAATTCTGCAATGCTTTTGATTTTTATGGCCCTGTTCCCAGAACTTTTTGAGAGCATCTAAGATGGAGACCCGGTGAGCCCAGTACCTTTACCTGTGAAAAGAGGAGGACAAACTCTTCCTCTAAAGATGCATAAAATATCATGGAATAAACTTCCAGGACAGCAAATCTCCAAATCCCAATTTCTGAATGATACAGGACACTAGCAGCTGGACAAGGCACTGGAACACGCCAGGATTGCAGATGCTGTGAATTGCAGTCAGTTTTCATGAGGTTCAGCTGCTTCCCTGACTGTTAAACACAGCCTCTTGATAGATACTTAAAGTTTCTTTCTTCCTTTCTCTCTCAGGGACAACAATTTTATCAAAGACTTTCCTCAGCTAGCTGATGGTCTCATGGTTATTCCTTTACCAGTAGAGGAACAATGCCGAGGAGTCTTGTCAGAGCCTCTGCCCAACTTGCAGCTACTCACAGGTGAGAATATTTGAGGAAGTTTGGGAATATCTGTTCTTACTGCATGTCTCTTCTCTTTCAGAGCACTTTTTGCTAGTAATGGCTTTCTATGACTCAGTCTTAGTCTGTTGCTGGATAAATTCTGAACTTAATGAAGTTAAAAAGCAAATATTGCACGTCTTTATGTGTATATGTGCACCAACAATGTCTCATTTGAAAGGACTTAGCTCAGTTTTTTTAATTTGTCCAAATGCGAATGTCTGTACTCCAGGGAACAGGCAAGCTTTGTGTTGGAATTCATAAATCTACACATGCAAAAATCTCAGTATGTAGCTCATTGGATTGTATTTGCCGCTGCTTTGTGAAATCAAAAGTTCAAGATCACTTGATATAATAAGATGTAGTTTTAATCAAAAAAGCCTCTTTTGTGCTTCTGCTCCGTTAACTTAAAATGCAAGCACACGAGCAGCGAATTGCACGTAGATGTGTCCATACACACACATACATAGGACTTTATAAACTGTTTATTTATTTATGTATTATATATGTTCAATCCCATTCTGTAGGGGACTGAGTCACTTAGACATTTGTCCTGAAACCTGCACCCATGCCTCTGCTCTCTAATCCCTCCATTAGCTAAATTGGCATTTGCTCCACAGTGACCCCTGAGATATTTTACTGAGGCTTCTGCTTTCACCACAATTGGACACACGCATACATGCACAGAAACTAAAATTACCCGCTTTTCACTCTGCATGAATGTCTCAGGTGTAAAACGCCTTTCAAAGGCACAGGATCAAGGTTCCCGTAAGCAGTTTATTTTTGCCCCCCCCCTTTGCTCTTCACTTTTGTGGCTATTTAGTTCTAGACTGGAGTGAAAGTTTAGTAATTGAATTGCAGGGAAAGGCGAGATTGCTCCCACTTCTAATGTCAGCAATCCAATTGGAGTTCAAGCTGCTCTATATATCACCATTGATCCAGGAGCAGCTGGGATATGGGCTGTGATAATAAACGGTGTTAAGGCAATAATGGATAACAATAGTTGGGCAATAAACTGTACAAATGAAATGATGGATTTAATCTATTTGTTTATTTTGAATTTTGGTTTGTCTTCATAATTCTGAGGAGTGTGATTAGTTTTAAATTAGTTGTAGTGGTTAACTTTCTGGTATCTTTTTGTCTTGTATTTGTCCAAGTGCTCACATTGTTTTTTTTGTATGTCGTAGGGGACGCCCAGTTCAGCGAAGCTGTTGGGTACCCCATGGTTCAACAGTGGAGAGTGCGCAGCAACCTGTACAAAGTCAAACTCAGCTCTATTACACTAGCTTCAGGTCAGTGTCTGAATAATGTGGCTCGGTGCTCTCATCACTTCTACCCTTCAATGTGGTTTTAGAATATTTTATGTCCTAACAGTAATTTCAACACTTGGTGCTATCACCTACATATTGGTTCAGGGATGTTCTGGGGTCGGTGTATAATAACAATGATATTATTTACACTTAGACTGGTCGACCAAACATTAAAATGCATTATTTCTTCATAATGGAACCTGTCAAGGAGTGGGATAAATTGCCTTAAGCAGACAACATTTTTAACACTGATGAAGAAAAAGGATCTGAACGACTTTGACATGGCCCAAATTTCGATGTCTAGACCACTGGATCAGAGGATCTACAAAATATCTGGTCTTGTGTAATATTCCCCATATGCACTGATTAAAGGAAGAGCAACCAGCGAACTCGCCTCGGGGTTATGGGTTGCTTAAGCTCGTGAATATGTTTGATGAGTGAAGGCTTGCCTGTGTGGTTTTGTTGGTTTTGACTGAACGCTGCCATGACACGCATTCCACTGAAGCTTGCTGCTTACAGAGCCCATGCCCATCACTGAAAGTGACTGCCATGGACATGTGTTAGAGCTGTATGCTGGAGCAGTGAAAGAATGGGATGTTGATGTAAGCAGAGGAGTGTGTGAATGCGTGTGTGTGTGTGTGTGTGTGTGTGTGTGGTTTTCCCGGGGAACAGATGGAAGCCAGGTGCACTATGGGAAGAAAGCCAGCTTAGGCAGGTAGCATGATACTCTGACCAATGTTCTGCTCGAAAACCTTGGGTCTCGCCAATTATTTGGATGTTACTTTGACATGCACCACTCACCAGACATTGATACAGACTACACAGCCCTTTCTCTGCAACTGTGTAGTTGCCAAGATAGGCAACAATACCACGAGCTTTAAAAGCATATGTGGTTTGTGCTGAACAAACCTTGCACCTCGCAGCTTACAGGACTTAAAGGATCTGCTACTAACTTCTTTGTGTGTTACACCCCAGAGTACCTATAAAGGGCTTGTGGAGTTCATACCTCGACAGATTAGACTTGGTTTGGTTGCACAAAAAGGACCTATACAATGTTAGGATGGTAGTCTTAATATTGTGAATGGCTGAACTCGATATAAGCATATTTATTCACAATATCTATGCATCTCACCCACCTCACTGATCCTGGCCATGACTTTTTAGGCTTTTCCAAGGTGCTGAAGACACTATCAGCAGAGAGCACACGTGAGGAGCTGCTGGCTTTTCTTCAACAATATGGCAGCCATTATGTGTCTGAGGCCCTGTATGGCTCTGAGCTCAGCTGCAGCATTTACTTCCCCAGCAAGAAAACCCAGCAGCAGCTCTGGCTGCAGTACCAGAAAGGTGAGTGCGCTGACAGATGGCAACAAAGGCCAAAGAAAATCTGCATGCTGAATTTTAGAGAAATGTATGAAAATGCTATCTTCAGCATAGCTGTATGAGGGTAATTTATATATATATATAACATGTCACTGTAAAAAAGGACACTGCGTTTTGAGAAAAAGGAAAAACTTGTGGTGTTAACAGAATAAAAGACACCACTTTGCTCACTTTAATTCTGTAAATTAACAGAAATTATGGGACCAACACTTTTTTCAACAGGTAGATTGGAAGCATTTGGAGAGTGACATATTTATTTTCCCTCTATATATCACCCCAATGTATTTTAAATCAAACAGTCAAGATGTGACTTAGATTGTAGACTTTTAACTTTAATTCAAGGGATTTAACAGAAGTATTGCATTAACTTCTCAGGATTTAAAGCCATTTTTATACATAATCCCCCATTTCAGACCCGTTAATATAATTGGATGATCTGGCATAACTTTAAAGATAAGGTTTGTGATTAATACTTGGATCAAAATACTTTGCAGTCAGTCACTGCCTGAAGTAATTTGGACAACACCAAATGCTGTGTTTCTTCTCTTGAGATTCTCTGCCAGGGGCTTTACTGCAACACACTTTAGTTGCTGCTCGTTTGTGAGCCCCTCTGGTTGCAGCTTTGTAAAACACAGCTCTATTGGGTGGCCAAGTCAGGTGGTGAGGATGTGCTTTTTTCTTTTTCTTTTTTGCCTTGAGAAATGTTGTGGGTCATTATCCATTTGCACTCTTATTTCCAATCAGTTTGTCTGTGTGTATGTGTGTGTGTGTGTGTGTGTCTGAGCAGACAGTGTAGCCCTGCGTGCGTCACAATTCACCCTGCTGCTTCTATCAGCTGTCACATCATCAATAAACACTCCTGACCCAGTTCCACGGTGTGTTTTATTAGAACTGTGCAGGCCCTTTAAGATATTTTATGAGAAAGTCTGATCTGGCCTTTCTATTTTTGAGTGTGACCAGTGGTTTGCATCTTTTTCTAAACTCTCTGTATTTCCATTCATGCAGATGTCTCTTGATTTGTCAGGAGTGTTCGTGGCTGCTTAGATGAACAGTTTTTACTTGTCTTCAGTGGTCTTTCGGGCATTTCTGTGTTTCATGAGTGGAATCAACCCGTCCATGAAACTGCTTGAGAATAGTCCAGTTACTTTTGAATCTCTGAAAATGTATAAAAATGAATTTAAAAGAGCTAATGCAGTACCTTTTAAACTCCTCAAATGAAAGCTGATTTTGGTCACATACTGCTGGATTTACAATGAACAAGTGCAATATAAAAGATCACAGTCACAGAGATCAAAATACAAACATCGTGATATGAAGAGAAACTTACATTTATCTGCTTCTTTCATTAATGTTTATTGCACTCAGATTATCAACAATACAAACAGGAACTGGAGGACACACGTGTTACAATGTGCTCAACACACTGTAAAATTCATAAGCATCAACAACATAACTTGAAAAGTCACTGGTTTTTGGTTCATTGACAAAATGCAATAGTATTATTGAATAAATATGCACGGAAATTTTTTTTTCTCCAAAAACATAAAGATGAGACAATGTGAGACAATTTGATGTTTACCACACTGACACAAGGACACTTGATTTTTCTGGCATTTTATGCATTTTTTTGTTACTTTAAAACATCTTGAATATTTCCAGTAATTGCTATAATTTATTAATGTCTTTAATGTACAGCACTAAAAGGATTTATGTAAGGATGACATGCAGACGGGTCTTTAATCAACCAGTGCTCGAGCACAGCATGGTCAAACAAAGTAAATGCATCATCTAAAACGTAACAGCACAAAGATATGACTGTGATAGACTTCATAAGATACTTCAGCTCCACCTTTTTTCTCCTCTTTGCTTATGTAGAAACATTAAAAACATGTATTGGTTATTATACAGTTTGATTCTCAAATATGTATGTTTGTACATGCTGCTCAATAGGGCTCCAGTGCAGAGTTAAGGACAGCTTTGTGAAATAAAATATTTTTTTAAGGCTAAAACAGTCAGTCTGCACAAAGCCCCACCCCTCCCTTTTAAAAACTATCATATGGGTTTATTTATCCCAAAAGTATCTGCTTCCTCACACCACCTTTAGATTCAGAAATTTAATTGACACAGTGCAGCAATAAATAAATGACACATTGAAGGAGACCAGTGTATATGGCTGTCATCTTGTAACCAACAGCTGAGGACGCAGGTTGCAAGCCATCTGACATTGAATAAAAAAAAAACCTGGGGAATACAAAGCAACAGGGTACCGACACGGCATCACAAACTCAGGTGTGGGGTAGGACGCTGGAGTTCCCGCTCATTATCCTTGCGGTGCTACTCTAATCCCTTCTGCCAGCTGTGATTCCTACAAAGATTGGGAAACGATGCCACGGAGCACGAAGTCTCCAATGGATGTCAGCTTTGAACAACGTTTGTAAACATTTATAAAGATATAGAAATACGCCGTCTGTGATGTTGAAGTGGTTTCGTGTTAGCTCTATTAGTAGGGTATGGAAAGGTCCTTCAGACATGACACATTGGAGCTCTAAAAGTTTAAACTGGATACATTTAAACACTAAAAGGTCACCGTCCCAAAAACTGCTAAAGGAAACGGGCGAATCTTGTTTTTCGCCAGCTCAAAGTGAAATTTATGTTGCAGGTTGAATAAGTATTCTTGGAGATAAATGGTCTGATCGATTTTAGAATCCGTGTTCCAGCAGCAGATTAGAGGCATGTAGAAAACTGTCTATACTTTTTCTGCATCACCAGCTGAATATCTGCCATGTCATTCCAGTGACAGTGCAAGACAGTTCGCGCTCCTGGAACTTCATAGGCTTCAGTAGTTTGTGAGCTCAACAAGCTGCATATATAAGACTAATTCTCCAAGCACAGAATCTATACTGTACAGTACTTCAGATATGCTTTGAATAAAAGAAACTCACAACATAAGCTACTCCTAAACCCAGTTATGGGTTTAGCATAAGTTACCACGGTGATTTAGCCAGGTAAATTAAAAGCCACTTTGATGATATTGGAAACACTGACTCTAAGCTTGAAAAAGCTCACTAAGCCATTAATCTCACTTCATAGTGCACCCCTCACATTGTTTTACTTTGAAACAACTTTCCAAGCTACAAAAGGTCATCACAGCCCTCAGAACATTTCTGCTCTATTCATAATGGACACAGCTCTGTGAAAGAAGAAAAAAATAGGAGCTTCTGTGTTTCTCATCCAAATTTAAACTATTCAAACACCACCAATACTGCGGGTGAAGCAAAAATTCAAAAATGAAGAGGCCTGAAACTGAGGTAAAAAAAAATAATCTATGAGCGAGATAAACAGCTGGAAGATAATCTGGAGAAAATGACAGAATTTTATGTTACATCTGCCTGTCTTTCAGTGGTATCGTAGGTAAGCTGTGGCTGGAAAGTCACTCAAATTATGTTACAAAAGTGTACAGAGAGAGGAAAAGGTTTGCAGCTCAGGCTGTAGATTTTAGTGACATTTCCGTGGAAAATACCAGGGAAAAAAAAGACAATGTGCTTCTGAAGTACCACAGAAAAATGATAATGTGGTCAACAGAATAAAAATCTAGCATTTTGATTGTATTAACAAGGCTACCTTTGAATGAGCTTCAAAAACTCTTTCACCATTACATACCTGCATAAAAAGTTTCCAAAAAATATGAATTAACAATATAAACAAATATAAATCCAGTCTGTGTCCCTATTGCAAGTTACCAATAGTTCCACCACAGCACATAAATTAAAGAGTTTCCCCTCTTTTTAGTACCTACCTTAATGTTTTATGTTTAATATTCCCTGAATGTTACCAAATGCAATTTAATAAATGCTGGTACTCAGTTTTGCTAGGAGCTGACTGTGCAGGAAACTTTAAAGCTGCCAGCTGCATTCAGCAACATCAGTGTTAGCGTGTGCTACTAAAACCTAACACAAGAAAACAGTGATGTATTGATAAAGTGCTTCACAGGCCCAAAGCCTTATGCTTTATTTAATGTAAATACATGTTTGTTTGAAAGCCAGGCTGATTGGTGAATACAGCAGTCAATAACAGTTTGGGTAAAGGGGGGTTTCAGCTGTTATTTTGTGCCT
>VOQJ01012699.1:0-24896 GCA_015052665.1 Apistogramma diplotaenia
GTTCTGTAGGTTGCTGGCTCTCTTCATGCTTCTCTGCTTCTGATGCTTTTTCTGTGAAATCCATTTCCATGTCTTGTTCTTCATCATCTGAAGCATCATCCTGTGTGTCTACACTCCATCTCGACAGGATTTCACAGACCTCTTGGGTGGCTGATTCCACTAAGATGGTGGAAGCTGCGTCTTTGTTGCTGGAATCTCCAGGACTCGAACCTTCTCCCTTTCTCCTGCAGCAGGACTGCAGCTGGCCTACATACCTTCTCAGGCACGAGGCAGCGTGAGACACCATGCAACGCAAGTTTTTTATGTTTTTCACTGCTCCATTGACATAAACAGCAGGGTCTGTTGGCAAATCTGGGCTTTCTTTGAGCAGGGTAAGAAAATAGCTGACGACAGAGTTGAACTTATCTGTGACTTCCTTCTCTATCATGTGTGTCAGCTTCTGAGCGCTCTCACACGCCTGTTTCAGGACTTTGAGAGCTCTGGCAAAGCTGTCTGAGATGGAGTCTCCAAAGAATATTCTCATCTTTCTTACATTCGAAGTTATTACCTCTGGCTGTTCTCCCTTGTTTATCTGTTTCTGAATAAAGGGAAGAGCACCTTTCAGGATCTGGGCAGAGGTGATCTGAATAATTTCAGAAATCATATCTGCCAGTTCCGCTTGTATATCCGAGTCCCAAACGGCATTTTCAATCATGTTCCACTGTAATTCAGAGAGCTTTGCAAAGGATCTCTCAATAGCTGGGAAAATGTCGTCTGGTTGGACAAGTACTTGATAATCGTGGTTGTGTTGTGTCATTGTGGACATCTTTGCTTCACAACTTATCTTTTCTGTGTCGAAATCGTTTGTAAAATTGTTCTTTAATAAGAGCTGAGTGTCGGACATCTGCTTGCTAACACTTGGCAATGGCGTTCCAGAGCTCTGCTAGGCTGCTTATGGGTTTGCTTTTGCCTAAACTGACGTCAGTAACACATCAAAGCGAACACATCAAAGCGAACATATCAAAGCCAGCCTTCAAAGGAATTCAGACAGCGTTGTGACGTACCGTCGAACGCATGCGCAGAAAGGCCACGCGATCTGATGCACGTGCACACGCATGAATGAAAGCCACTAGCGCGCGCGTGAGGCGTCATTCAGGAATAATTGAAATCATAGCTGCTAATGCTAATGGGCGCGTCGCCATGTAACTGTTACCATAGCGACGTGTTCTGGTAGCTAACTGCTAAAAGTGTCGATCAGCCGTGACATACAGTTGTATATTTCTTGTAAGCATGAACACATCTCTAAGTTCAAGACTTTAATTACCTGTCTAGAGTTTTAAAAAATCTGGTTGGCTGAGAATTTTTTACATTTAAATCTGTGCAGCAGATAATTACACTGCTGACATGATGTCTGTTCTTGGCCGTCTTGCTCAATATGTTAAACCCACTATTAGAAATGTGCGGGTAACGTTTGATTCTGCTTGTACGCTTGATACCCACATGAACTCTCTTACGCACTCGTTTCTACCATCTCAGGAACATCGCTAAACTCAAACCCATGGTATCGCATAATGAACTTGAGATGATTGTTCATGCATTTATTTCTTCACATCTGGGGTATTGTCATGCGCTATTTACTTGTATTAGCAAACACTCGCTTGACCGCCTACAGTCTGCTGACCAAATCCTCTAAATACTCACATGTTACCCCATACAGTACAGAGCTGTTCAAACATTTTTACACTAGATCACATGGGCTCACCTTTATAGGTCAGAGCAATTATGAGCAATTTTTTTTATCATATTTGGTCATTTCAGTATTTGGAAAACAGAATTTGCAGATGCTGCCAATAATCCTGTTGTCCCCAAAAGTCGAATATGGCAAATTATTATTTTTTTTATTTACATCACAACAAGTGACGAAGAGTGTCGCTGAAACTACAGCTTATATCACACTCACCCAAATAACAAGGAGCAACCAAGAAAATAAAAATGAACACATCAGATTTTTTATGGCTTCCTGCATTTGATGCACCCCTTCAATGATGCGCTGTAAAAATAGAAAAGTTGAATGAACTTGATGGATAAAGCGTTGGGTCAACTTAAGTTCATTTACGGTGAACTTTTCCATCTCTATAAGGTTTAAAATCATAGACAGCACAGGGTCATATACATCAGTTTATAGCCATCCAATCCAGCATTCATTCTCTTAGCCGGAGCCTGTCCCTGCTGTCACAGGTGAGAGCAGCTTCACCTGTGAGGCCACTGTGGTGAAGTGATGCCATATACTGTAACTGATAGGAAAGTGCTGCATATTCTGCACTGTAATTATTGATGAAAGTATTTTTTCTGCTCCGTTATGAGGATGGTCGAGCTGAAGAAACACATTTGTATTTCACTCTGCGTGTATTCATGTTTAATCTCCAACCCGTCCTTTATAATGAACACATGAGAAAACGTGTAAATTTTCCTGTTTATTTACACACGGTGGGTATTGCATTAAAACTCCTCGTCACCATTTGTATTATAAATACACCATTTTAAACAAGGCCCTCAGTAAAATACATCCTTCAAACCTTTGAAACAGAAAACAAACGCTTTAATGGATACAGATGGATTTCATTCTTGCACCTTTTAAATGTTAGTAATTCATGCAAAGATTAGAGTACGAAAATAAAATGATACAGATCCAATGTGTTTAAAATCAAACAGCTGTATGTAGTGTAAAATACAAATACTGGTTCTGGTGCAAAGCTCAAAGGTCTCTCAAAGAAATGCTGACTCATGGCTTATAGCAACTGCGCTCTATATAATCATCATGTACAGTACAGACATTACATTTGCCATTGAAGGGGAAAAATACTTGAAATATTTTTGACATACTGTAACAGACGTTAAAAAGGCTCACCTGATAAACTAGTCATTAAATTACGGGTAGCACTGCTTCCTCAGTCAGTTTACAGCGTGACCACTGCACCGTCTCCTAACACTCATCATCCCAGTAAAGTGTTAAACAGTATTTTTGCAGGCACTTACAAAGCATGGTTTAGGCCTTTTAAATGAGTTCAAGGTTAGATGCATGTCTCAAAATGGTCCACTGTTAAAAGAAACTGATAAATCATCATGTGCACAAACATGTTTCAGTGCTGTTGCATAAAATCCTCAAATACAGTGAAGGTCAAAATGACGCCGTGGGCCTGTGGAAGACATCTGAGCAGGTGAACTGTGGAGCAGAAGAAGTCGACATTGAACACAAACATTAGGCTTCACTGAATTACACACCACAGCGTAAAATCATTAATCAATTTATCATTTACCTTTGAAAGTGTCCGGAAAGGCTGCGATTTAATTGTGTTGGTCTTGAAGTTTGAAGAGTCCAGAAGTGTGATGGTGTTAATGTGCATATTGAGCTACATTGTTGTTCCGTTTGTGGGAGCTTAGTCTTGGAAATCCAGGTTTAAAGACAGACACATGGGAATGGAGAAGACTTGAGATACTGGCAGAGTCTGCACGGCAGTGGTGCCCTCCTTAAAGCGCTTTAGTGTTATTCATGTTCAGGACACTCGATATTCTGCTCTGCAGAGATGCTTTCATCTTTCTTCCTTTGCTTACTAAAATGTCTCAGTATTCAGAAATATACACATGAACAGGAATTTTAGTTTGTACATCCAATTTGGCTGTAACGGTTTAAGCTAAGGGTCGTGAACACTTTGGTTACAGTGTAGCACAGTATCTCATTGAGTCGTTTTTGGAACAGTAAATGCTTATGATGCTAAACTTAAAAATATCATGTACATTTGAGACAGAGACAGGAAATAAAGAGCGGTTGCTAACTGCGTACAGTACATAATCAAAGTCTGATGAGCTAGCATAAACACTAAATGTAAATGTGACATATAAAATAAACAAAATTAGTCAACTTGAAAATTAAATATTGAAAGTTATGTAACAGCCCCATGCAGAGCAGAATAAAGGTGGTTTTATTCCACTGAGAGTTAGGCATCTGGTGAGCATTGTGGCTTTATAGCAAATCCTCCCCTTACAAATTCGTCCCTCTCAGTTCAGTATCGGCGGCCATAGCTGGGTGAACTGTAGGGGGAAGAAGAGAAGGTGGTGGTTGTTGTTGTGAAGCTTGATCCTGTGGCATCAAAGCTGCCTCTTCTGGAGCCCGACCTGGAACCACTTCTAGAGCCAGACCGTGAACCAGTGGCAGAGCCGGAGCCGCTGATGCTGTAGGGACTGTAAAGGCCTTTGCTTGACTGAGATGACGCTTCGAGTAGCCGCAGACCAGTCCCCTCCTCCGTCATGCTCCTCTCCATTGCATCCTTGTAGGAGATCTTCAGCTTGGTTTTAGGGCACGTGAGGTATTTTGAATATGCACTAACGTCTCGTAACTTCTGTGCAGTGCGTGCATCTAAGGTGCCCTTCCTCACGGCCTCATCTATGGAGACTCTGCCCGTAGCCTCCGGTTCAATCAACCCACCGGTGAGATACTGGACCTCCAGGAACCGCTGTCCGGCCTCGTAGTACAGCCAGCCTTTCTTTAGCGCTTGGGCTGCTGACATTTTGGTTTTAGTCCTGGGATCTTCAAATCCATTGTAAGCCTTCTGGGCTAAAGTAATACGGTCCACCATAATTTTATCCACAAGCCCTTTATTCATTGCATCTGCAACTGAGAATTTCTCTCCAGTGTTTGGGTCGATGATGCCTCCTGTGCAGGCCTGAGCTTCCAGCAGCCTTTGACCTGTTATATTGTCTAAAAGGTTTCTGTGAATGGCCTCTGTGACAGACACCTTCTCCAGTGTTTCTGTGTCTAAGATTCCAGCTATAGGGCCAGTTTCCTCCGTTGGGTCATTCCATGTGGTGGCTGGTGTTTTTATGGAAGGTATTGGGCTCATGGGGTAGGAGGAAGAGGAGCCAAAGGAGGATGACCGTGATCTGCTTCCACTCATATTTCCAGACAGCATGTCTGCAAATTCTGTGATGGACAGCATTCCTGATCGGTACTGATCCAGGGCCGACTTATCAATCAAGCCCCTTGAGATTGCGTCATCGATATCATACTGCCGACCGGACCTCCTATCGATGATCATGGATTTCACAACTCCATCAGATGAAGTGATGGTTATTTCCTCCCATTCACACTCCTGCTCTGCAAGTTCTAGGTAAGTCTGGTGGTCGATAAGTCCTTTCTGATAAGCCTCATACACGGACATCTCTTTGCCCGACTCTGGGTCAACAATGACAACTCTTCGTTTGCGAACAGACGACTTGGACGATGTCTTCCTCTCACGTTTCTTTTCTTTCAGCAGTAGAAGAGCAAGGCCAGTCTCTGGGTCTATCATACATCTCTCCATCAGCTGCAGGTAGGTGAGATTTTCCTCAGTGTTGGGGTCAAAGAAGCCCTTTGTGTCATCAGAAGGATCTGTGAGAATAGTATTCATTTCTTCATCAAACAGGCCACGTTCATACGCCGTTTCCACTGGCAAACGGAGGCTCTCCTGTGGATCAATTATACCACCAGTAGCTATCTGAGCCTCCAGCAGACGAATGCCGTGGTCTTTCAGAATCAGTCCCTTTTTCATGGCCTGGAAAAGAGAGATAACCTTGCCAGAATATGGGTCTTTGTAGCCGGTGACAGCTCGCTCAGCTGAGAGGAGTTTGTCTTTAAATTCTGGACCAACAACACCCATCTTAACAGCTTCATTGACATTTAGTTTTAGGTTCTTAATTGGATCAATTACATAACCTGTGGCAGCCTGAGCCTCAAGGAGCTCAAAGGCAGTCCCTGGTCTGATCATGTTTTTCTTCATTGCTTGGTAAATTGACAGACGGTCTTTGCTCGATTCCACGTACACGCCAGCAATACAGCTGGTGCCCTGGAGGTACTTCTTCACGTCCCTGCTGACCTCCTCCATTGTGATGACCCCCTCAGTGAGCTCATTGTATGTCTTTTGGTTGATAATCTGCGACCGGAGCAGCTCATCCACAGTGATTTGTTTTCTGAGACCCTTGAAGAGAAGCTTTCTGTCTGCCAGTGAAAGCAGCCGCAAACCGCTTTCTTTATCCACTCTGCATCTTTTCAGTAGCTGGGCGTAGGACTGTTTCTCATCTGTTGTTGGATCAGTGTAACCTCGCACATCTGCAGTCGGCTCAGTTATTCTCTCAAGTGTCTCCTTGTTGATGTATCCACGTTGCATGGCAACATCTGTGGGGAGGTGGAAGTAGTATTCAGGATCCATCAATCCTCCAGTGGCACTCTGGGCCTCCAAAAGCCTCAAGGCATAGTCCTCGGGTATGAGGTCCTTTTTCATTGCTTGGAAGAGAGAAATGACTTTCCCAGTGTACGGGTCCTTGTAACCTGTAACTGCTCTCTCAGCAGAGAGAAGTTTATCATGGAGTTCGGGGCCCACAAGCCCCTTACGTACAGCTTCATCGACTGTTAGAAGTTCATCTTTAACCGGATCAATCATGAAGCCGGTTGCTGCTTGGGCCTCGAGGAGACTCAAAGCAACTTCAGGCTTAATCTGCCCATTCTTCATAGCCTGGTAAATGCTGATCTTTGGAGGACTGTCGGACATAATTCCAGCAATGCAACCAGTACCGAAGAGGTACTGCTTTACTGATGGCATTTCCATCACTTCCCGAATATTCATCTTTTCTTGTTTCAGGAGGTTGTATTTATGCAAGTCAATTATTCGAGCATTGTACAGCTCATCAATTGTAACCCTTCTTCTGATGACATCACATGACATACCCTGCTCAGACTTTAGCGTCTCCCTTTGTTCCATTATTTCAATGATGACAATTAGCATTCTTTCCCTTGTGATTTGCCCCAACCGATACTGCTCCATGAGACGGCGCCTTTCCTCTGCTGGAAGCAAATTTGAGTTCATGACTTCCCAAATGGTCATACTCTTTCCTGCAAAGCTCTTGAGTGGGATCTCAATTTGAGTGTTGGCTAGATCTGTTTGGGCTTGCTCCTCTGAGTACTGGTAAGACTTCTCAACAGGAGCAGGAGCCTCAACCTTGGACAGAGGCATGTAGCACAGACCAGTGTTGGGATCTCTTCTGCATTTCTGCAGCAGCTCCTTGTAAGTCACTCTTTCATTGGTGTTGGGATCAGTGAAGCCCTTAACATCACCTGTAGGTTCATTGAAAGATTTGTTCATTTGTTTGCTGAAGTAGCCACGCTGAATAGCCACATCACTGGGAACACGATGGCTGCAGACCGGATCAATTATCCCTCCGGTGGCAAACTGAGCTTCAAGAAGAGGAATAGCATTCTCCCTCAATACAAGCTCTTTCTTCATGGCCTGCAACAGAGAAATTTTATTGCCTGTGTATGGATCTTTGTATCCTGTCACTGCTTTTTCAGCTGATAGAAGTTTCTCATGAAGCTCTGGACCAACAACTCCAGCTTTCACGGCGTCATCCACAGAGTATTTCAGGTTTTTGACTGGATCAGTTATAAAACCAGTTCCAGCTTGAGCCTCGAGTAATGTGAGCCCAGTGCTCTGTTGCAAAATACCTTTTTTCATTGCTTGATAAATGCTTAACTTTTCATCAGAATCTTCCATAGTGATACCATCGATGCGGTCTGTGCCCTGCAGGTACTTCTTGACTTTATCGGTTTCACTGACTTCTTTGGGCGTCTTCTTACCCTGTTGGAGTTGATCAAATGTAGCCTTATCGAGGATGTTGGAATCGAGTAATGAGCTGGCAGTGACTGGTGCCCTTAAGCCTTCAAAGCAGGCATCTTCCTTTGTTTTGTCCTCCTTTTCATCAACCATTGTTATCACAATCTTTATCAGCTTCTCGATTGTGACGGTTCCCATTCTGTACTGGCGAATCAGTTCTATCCTTTGTTCCTCAGTGATGTATTCAGAGTGTATAATTTCCCAGATTGTGACTTTCCTCCCTTTAAAAGGTCCATACTCCAGCTCCATGGTGGCTTGGTTCAAGGCTTCCTTTGTTTTGGTCTCTGTGATCTGTTTGTCTTCCTTTGGCTTTGAAGCCTTCTTTGAGAGGGAGAGCAATGGGAGTCCAGTTTCTTTATCTATGACACATTTATTCAGGAGCTCAGCATATGATGCATCACCTTGTGAGATGGGATCATAGAAGACCTTTGTCTCATCAGTGTTTGTGTTCAAGGTCTTGCTGGTTTCCTCATCAAAATATCCACGCTTGCAGGCAATCTCATGTGGGATACGATAGCTTTTGATGGGGTCAATAATTCCGCCTGTTGAAAGCTGTGCTTCTAGCAGACGGACGCCATGCTCTCTCTTGATGAGGCCTTTATTCATGGCTTCAAATAGAGACACTGTTTTTCCTGTGTATGGATCTCTGTAGCCACTCACAGCTCGCTCTGCTGACAGAAGCCGCTCATGAAGCTCTGGGCCAACAAGACCCGACTTAACGGCTTCGTCGACGGGGACTCTTTCATTTTTTACAGGATCGATTATAAAACCTGTTCCTGCTTGAGCTTCAAGAAGATTCAGGGCTGTCTCTGGAGAAAGCAATTCTTTTTTCATGGCTTGGTAGAAAGGCATTTTCTCCTTGGTCGGTTCATAAAACAGTCCAGCGATGCTAGGCGCCCCATGCAGCGCCTTCTTCACAGGATCCGTCTCAGAGATCTCTTTAACTGTTATCTTTCCGTTACTCAACTTGTTGAACAAGTCTTTATTTATCACCTTGGACTCCAGAAGTTCACTGGCAGAGACCGGAGCCCTCAAACCACTGAACACATTTCCATTGTTCTTCTCCTTGTCTTCCACAACAGTGATGACGATTTTGATGATCTTCTCCACTGTGATCTTGCCAGTCTTGTACTGACGGATCAGCTCTCTTCTTTGTTCTTCTGTGAAATATTCGGAATTTATGACTTCCCAAATGGTGACAGTTTTTCCTTTGAACTTTCCAAAAGGAACATCAACATGTGATTTACTGAGTGCCTCTTTAGTTTCTGCATCTGTGTATGTTCTCTCGGTTTGAGCTGCTTTCTCTGTCACCGGTAATATCAGGAGGCCGGTCTCTGCATCCTTGGTGCATTTCTCCAATAGCTGTTTGTACGTGAGTTGCTCCTGAGTGCTGGGGTCGATGAATAACTTGCTGGGATCGCTGGGATCGGTGAGTTTCTTGTTCAGGTCTGGATCAAACTGGCCCTGCTTGTAGGCTGTTTGAAGTGGAACTCTGTGGCTGTTGATGGGGTCAATAATGCCACCAGTTGCAAGCTGTACATCCAGGAATTTGGTGGCCTGCTCCTTCTCAATGAGTCCCTTCTTCATGGCCTCAAAAAGAGAGATTTTGGCTCCAGTAAAGGGGTCCTTAAACCCAGTGGCTGCTCGCTCTGCAGACAGCATCTTGTCATGGAGTTCAGGGCCAATTAATTCCTCCTTAACAGCCTCATCTACAGAGAGAAGCCTGTTTTTCACTGGATCGACGATGTAGCCTGATGCTGCCTGAGCTTCCAGGAGCATTGTAGCAGTGCTGGGAGTAATCTTGTTCTCCGTCAGGGCTTGATAGACACTCATTTTCTCCTTAGATGGAGTCAGGATGCCTCCAACACAGCTCTCCCCCTTAAGATGTGCTTTGACCTTCTCAGTTTTTCCGAGTTCTTGTACAGAAACTTTGCCCTTTTTCACTTTATCAAACTCCTTCTTGGTCAGGACACCAATATCATGAAGCCTTTCAGCAGGAACCTTCTCTCTGATTCCGTCAAATGCCAACAACGATTCCGCGTCTTTCTTCGCTCCATCCACTTCAACCGAACCATTGAAAACCTTCTTCGTTGTTCCGACCATTGTCATAGCAACGAGCTGCTCCTCTGGGACCTCGTCAGTCTGAACTTCGATTTCCTTTGTTGTGGACGCAGCCTGCTTTGAAGGAACCTCGAGCTTCTGAAGTCTCTCTCTGAGCTTTTTGTTCTCCTCTTCTAAGAGTTTTTCTTGTTCGACCCTTTTCTTGTCGAGCACTTCCAGTTCTTTCTGCTTGTTCCTCATCTCTGCTTCGGCCTCCTTTTGCTTCTTTGCAGCTTCGTCCAGAACGGCCTGAAGCTTCTTCCTCTCATCGTCCATTAGCTTACGCTGACGCTCTTGTTCGTCTTTAAGAGCCTTGGCCTTGTTTACTTCATCCTCAAACTGCTTCTCCAGCTTCTTTTTCTCATCTTCGAGAGCCTTTTCTCGTTTCAGCAGCACCTCTTTCTCTGTGAGGAAAGATTGCTGAAGTATGGCTTTCTGCTGCTCGATTTGCTCCTGCTGGCTATTTTCCATCTGTTAGAAAAAATGAAGAAAAAAAGGTGGTAAACTATTAAATAAATCAATACATGTGTCTTTGATGTTTGAAGAAATTATTCAATATATCTATAATATCAATATCACTTTGCTGTATGAGGCTACAGTTGGTAATCAGGTGACTTAGCTTAGCATCTAGACTCCAGTCTGATGCTAATTTAATAATCTCACTCACAATAGGACCATGCAGTGCTCCTGGCCAAACAACAACTATGCTAAGCTAACTGTCTCCCAACTTTAGCCTTATATTTAGCATATAGAGTGATAGTGCTCATTCTGCAATGACATATTTCATAAACTGAACTATTTCTCTCTGTAATGTATTTGCGCCCACAAACTCTGCACTGTAGTTAGTGTGTTTAACAGGGCTAATTCTGATGGGTCAAGCTAACAGCGTTAATGCAGGTTACAGTACCTCTTTAGATTTCTTCTGAAGCGCCTCTGTGTCCTTTTTCAGCTTCTCTTTCTCCTTCTCAAGGTCGCTCAGGGCTTTCTTCAGGTCATCAGCTTCTCTTGTGCTCTGCAGCCTCTGCGTCTCCAGCTTTTGCACAACGATTTCTGTCGTTTGTTTTTCAGACTCCTTAAGACGAGTTTTTGCTTCATCGGCTTGTTTCTTGAATTTCTTTGCCTCGTCTTCAGCTTTAGCTTGAGCATCGCTGAGCTCTTTGACCTTCAGCTTCAGTTTCTCGGCCTCAGACGCAACCTCGAGCTGCCTCTTTCGCTCGGCTTCCAGTGATTTTTGGAAGTCCTCTGTCTCCTTATCAAGGCGCTGCTGGATCTGTTTCTTGTCTTCCAAAAGCTTTTTGGCCTTTTCCTGTGCCTGGTCTTTCTGTTTCTGGAGTTCCTCTGCTTCGGCTTTCAGTCTTGTAGCCTCTTGGATGGCCTGCATTTTCTCTTTCAGCATTTTCTCTGCGAGTGCCCTCTGCTCAGCCAAGTCAGACTCAGCAACCTGCCTTTGTCTGGCAGCTTCTTCGGCCTCCACGCTCAGCCGAGCAGCGTCCTCTGCGAGGCTCCTCATTTTCTCTGCTTCCTCTGCGAGCAGCTTCTGTGTGCTGTCTTTGTCCCTCTGCATCAGGTTCCGGTTTTCTGCCTCAATTTTGAGCTTAAGCTTCAGAAGCTCTTCCATCTGGAGCTTAACTTTGGACAATTCGTCCTCCACCTGTGCTTTCTGCTTGACAGCATCATTTACTTCGCCTTTAACTCGCTGCAGCTCCTCATCCAGCACCTTCTTCTGCTTATCGGTTTCATCCAGCTGGAGTTTAACCAGTGTGAGTTCCTTTTCCACCTGCGACTTCTGCTTAAGAGCTTGTTCTGCCTCTTTTTTATGCTTGGCCATCTCCGCATCAGCCTGCTGCTTCTGCTTGAGCGCCGCTTCCTCAGCTGCAGCTCTCTTAGAGGCCTCTTCTTCTGCTTCTTTCCTCAGCTTTTCTGCATCTTTCTGAGCTTTGGCCTGTTTAGCAGCTTCTTCTTCGGCAGCTTTTTTCAGCTTTTCAGCCTCCTCGGCTTTTTGGCGGAGCAAGGCGGCTTCTTGCTCTGCTCTCTCTTTGGCTTTCTCCGCAGCTTCTGCAAGTTTCTTAGCATTTTTGAATTCATCCTTCAGCTTCTCCTGAGCAAGGCCGTCTTCTTTATTCTTGCTGAGAACATCCTGAGCTTTCTGCTCAGCGGCGCTGCACTTTTGCGCCGCCTCTTTGGCTAGCACGACCTGCTTCTCCGCCTCTTTCGCAGCTTGCTCTTTCTGCTTGTTTGCTTCATCGGCTTTCTTTTTGAGGCGTTCGACTTCCTCCTGAGCAGCTTTGCATTGACGAGCCGCCTCTTCTTCAGCTGCAGTTATCTTCTTCACCTTCTCCTCGGCCTCTTTCCTCTTCTTCTCTTCCTCTGCAGCAAGCTTTTTCAGCTTCTCTGCCTCTTTCTCAGCCTGAAGCTTGCTCTTCTCCGTCTCGTCTGCAATGGCCTTCAGTTTCTTCAACTCGCCCTCTAAATCCGACTTCTCCTTTGAGGCTTTGTCGAAGTTGATCCTGATGATGTGAATCTCCTCTTCGACGACCTTCTTTTGCCTCAAAGTTTCTTCCACGATGGTTCTTTGTCTCTCCAGCTCAGAGTCAGATGAGCTCTTAAGGTGTGTGATTTTCTCCTCGATCTCTTGCTTGTGCTGAGCAGCTTGGTCCTCCAGCAGCTTCCTTTGATAAGCTTCTTCCTCAGCTTTCCTCTTGAGTCTTTCGTTCTCTGCTTCTTTAGCTTTGAGCGCGATCTCTGCTTCGGTCTTCAGTCGAGTCGCCTCATTGATGGCAGCCAGTTTTTCCTTGAGGACCTTTTCTGCCTCAGCTCGTTGCCGCGCCGCCTCGTCCTCTGCAACCTGCCTCTGCTTCTTTGCCTCTTCGGCGACTGATCTGAGTCGAGCGGCCTCCTCGGCGAGCTGTTTCATTTTCTGCGCCTCGGACTCGAGAATCTGTTTGCTCTTCTCGGTGTTCGACAGCGTCACCTTCTCGGCTTCGATCTTCATCTGCAGCAGAGCGTCCATTTCGCTCCTGACTTTGGCCAGTTCGTCTTCGAGCTGCTTTCTCTGTTTTTCTGCAGCGTTCACCTCGTTCTTCAGCCGCTGCAGCTCACTGTCCAGCAGGCCGCGCTGCTGCTCGGCGTGTTCGAAGTCGGCCTTTAAGCGGATGCATTCTTGCTCTGCAGATAGCTTTTGCTGAGCGATCTGTTCAGCAAACTTCCTCTGTTTTTCCAGCTCCGTTTCTGCGTTGTCCTTCTGCTTGAGTGCAGCCTCTTCAGCTTTAGCTCTTTTCTTGGCATCTCGCTCTGCTTCAACCTTCTGCCTCTCTGCTTCCTCTTGAGCCTGACTCTTCTTTTGAGCTTCCTCCTCAGCCTGCAGCCTGAGGCGGAGAGCCTCGTTGGCTTTCTGTCTCCATGTTTCCAGCTCTTTCTCTGCTTGCTCCCTGGCTTTGTTGGCTTCCTCCTGTTGCTTCCGGAGCTTTTCCGCCTCCTCCTGCAGCTGAAGGACGGTCCCCTGCTCCTTCCTGAGAGATTCTTCCAGTTTCGTCGCCTGCTCGTTGAACGACGTGGCTTTGGTTTGCAGCTGTGTGGCGGCGGTCTTCTGCGCCACCTCTTCTACAACTTTAATCTGCCTGATTTTTTCCTCCTCAGCTTGTTTCATGCGCCTCTCTGCCTCTTCGGCTTGTAGTTTAAACTTCTGCAGGTCATCCAGTGCTTTCTGCTTTTGCTTGGCGGCCTCTTTCTCTGCCTCAGATTTACGCTTTAGCTCATCTTCGGCATTCTTCTTTTTCTGAGTCTCCTCCGTCACCTGCTTGCGAAGCCTTTCCGCCTCCTCTTGAGCAGCGTTCCTGAGCTTCTCGGCCTCAGCAGCTTTGTCTCTGAGCTGCTGTAACTCACCCTCAGCTGTGCTCTTCTGTTTCATCGTTGTTTCCAGCTGGATTCGAATTATGTGGATTTCCTCCTCGATCTTGGTGCGACTGGCCAGCGCCTCTTCCAGCTGCTGGCTCTTGGACTTGATCTCCTGCTCCGACAGACTCTTCAGCTGATGCAGCTCCTGCTGGATGTTTTGCTTCTGCTTTTCAGCGTCCACTGCAACATCCTGCCTCTTATTGGCTTCTTCCTTCATCTTTAATTTCAGCTCCTCTGCCTCTTTCTCTGCTTTGGCCACAGACTTGGCATGAGCTTCAGCCAACTGCTTCTGCTTGTCCAGCTGCGCCTGCATCTCCGCCATCCTTCTCCTCTCCTCTTCTTTGACCTTCTCAGAGGCTTTCTGCATTGGTAACAGCAGAGGGGGGTGGAGGGAACCGAATGTTAGACCATGTGAGAATGAACACGTGTTATGGCTCATTACACTGAAATACTTCTCATGTTCATTTAACAATATGCACACAATGTGCGACACTTTACTTCACAACACAGGACGTCACTGCTTTCATGCAGAATCTCAGTCAAATCTCACACTTCTCTACATTATGGAAACAACTGCAAATTCAGTTTACAAGCGAACTCATCACAGCATTAATATCGTCGGGGTGTGAAGGTTTCGTTGCTGTAATAACTCGATGTGTAGAAGCTTATTCCCATCACTGCTTTCATTTATTGAACTGATTTTTGTAAAAAGCATAAAATAATAAGGAAAAACAGCAAAAGAATAAATAATTGGCTGCATACAAAATGTAGTGAGTGCAGATGAAGCTGCCACAGACTTGTGTGTATACACACACACACACACACACTGTGGCAATGATAACTTAAAGGAGCATCAGTGAGAAGAAGAGCAGATGATGCAGCACGAGGTCGTGTGACATGTAACACAGTAACTCGATTTAAACACAAATCCAAGGCGACCAATCACAGATGGTTCCTGCTGTCTGGTTCGAATGATTGGAAGGTCGTGGTGTGGTGACCCCACAAGGAAGGTTCAGACTGACCCTGAACTGAGCTGGTTTGGGGAGCAGCTCATTCGTTTCATGACAGCACCAGTTTCCTGATGTTTCCTAGAGGAACTCATTAGAAGGAAACAGTGTCCAGGTTGGCCGCTCCCTTATTTTGAAAGGGCGGCCACAGCAGGAAGCTGCGCGTGTTGGATTTGGCAGCTTCATGAAGCAGAGCTGTGATGACTGGATGTCTTTGTCTCACTTTGAAACAAATCTTTGCATTTTAAAAACGCACTCAGCAGACGAAGCAGTAAGTGGTTCATTTGTCTACTCCAAAGCCTCCCATCACAGCATGCTGCAGCCAGAGCCAACATCTTACAGTCAGCTGCTGCCAGCTGCTCAGCCAGAGAAATGAAAGTTATTCCTGAACATCAGTAAGAGAGATTCCCAAAGACTCGTGAACCTTCCTTGGCTGCAGGGACGAGGATGTGAAGACGAATGAGATGGAGCGAGAGGATCGCTTTAAATACCTGGTGCTTTGGGGTTAATTCATCTAATGATCGTCATGAAAAAGCAGGTCAAAAGGATCAAACACAACAGAACGTTAGAAAGGAAGAAAAGGGGGGCAAAGGCAAACTTTAAAATAAGGCGCCAAAGTGAAGCCTTCAAACTACGAGTGTGGAAAGAAAGAAGCAAATATCAAATCAAACGGAGCAGTTTGAAATGTGAGCGAAGCTTGAGGCCGAATCGGAGTCGTGTTTGCAGACTGACGGATCGATCGCAGTGCAGCGGGAATGAGACACAAACCGCAGTGGGGATGTGATGTGTGGGAACACGTCGGCACGGAAACGGAGACAGAACCTGGATTTTCCTCCCGTCACACGTAACCGCGCTGCTGAGTGCCGCACTTACCTCCTCCTCCTCCAGGCGGCGCTGTGCGTCCATGATGAATTTGATGTACTGGCTGGTGAGCGTCATCAGCTCGCTGTAGCGGGTTCTCAGCGTAACGTACTGCAAGAAAACACCGTCACATTCCGTTAAAGAACCGAGTTAAACGGGCTCGGTGCCGGTTCTGTTCGGACCGTCAGGCTCACCTCCTGGATGATGCTGTCGGACGCACACTCCAGCTTGGGCTTTTTCAGAGGCGAGGCTACGGGCTCCTGCAGGGCTTTGTAAGTCAGAACCTGGAACTCGTAGTCCTGAGAAAGAACCACATAACGCCCTCACATCCAGCACTGACCTCATTCATTCAAAGCTGAAGTCTTCAGGTCATACTGCACCTTCACAGAGTCGATGTAAGCCTTTGCACTTTTCTGGCAGTTTTCGACCTCCTCCTTGTTCTTCTCGATTTCTCCCAGAAGTTTCTGATTAGAACAGAACACATCACCATTAGAACCTATTTCTCTACACTTCAGGCCGCGGCAGTCACCAAGTCTGCTTTTGGTGCCGTCACAGTGCACAGGCAGGATGCCTCCTCCACCCCACTCGGCTCCACCCCACCTGCTCCTGCGCCAGCTGCTCCTTGAGGGCCCCGCTGTCAGCGATGGGCACGGCCTGGATTCTCTCCTGCCTCTGCCTCGCCTCCTCCAGCCAGCGGATCAGCCACTCGTAGCTCTCCCGGTACGAGTTCATGTTGCGTCCGAGGAGGCCGAGCTCCCGCTGCCGCAGGTCCATCTGCGCGAACACCGCCTGCCAGCGCTCCAGGAGGCCGCCGACCAGCTGACGGTAGTGCTCCAGCTCGGCGTCGCGCTCGCTGTGGATCCTCGTCATCTTGTCGTTAATGGCCGTCGCCCTCCTCAGCTCGTCCTGCAGGCGGTCGAACGCCGGCTGCTCGGCCTCTGCTTCGGCACGCATCGCCTGCAGGGAGGAGACGGTCAGACGACGGGTCGTTTCAGCGCTGACACAAACATGCTGAGAGGGCAGAAACCTGTGGATACCTTCAGCTGACTGCGCTGATCCTCCACTTCCTTCTCATCAGCTGGCACTTTGCTGACGTCACGCAGACGCGTCTCATAGTTCTTCAGTGTGTCTTCTGCATCTTTAGTGTTTCTGATCACCACATCGATGGTCTTCAGCCTGAAACGAGATGTTCACATTTCACAAGAACCGCCGCTTAAAACTCATCATGGAGTCCTCGGAGAATCACAGCCTCACTTGTCCAGGTAGACGGAGGAGAGGCCGTAAACGTGCTCCATCTTCTTCAGAGTCAGGTCCAGCTCGGAGCGCAGCATCGGGGCGGAGCTGGACTGCTGAGGGGAGGCCAGAACCTCCTCGGTCTTCTCAGCGATGGAGCTCAAGTCCTTCTTCAAGCCCTCCAGCTCCGACTGGACTTTCTGTTACACACAAAGAAGCAGGTGACTTGTTAGAAGGACCCCCCCCTCCTCGTATGTGTTCCTGCGTCCCTCTGCCCTCCTCACCATCTGCTCTGCGGTCTTCAGGGCGCAGGCCTTCAGCGGCTCTTTGTCCACCGGCTGGCGGAGACGCGTCACCGTCCGGGTCTCGCAGCCCTCCAGCTGCAGCCGCAGGTCCTTGATCTTCGTCAGGTAGGTTCTGCACACGGTTTCGTCTTGCTCACCTGGAACGAAACATCCTGGATTTTTAACGTGTTTCAAAGAAAACGAATTCTGCACAAGCGAGCCATTGTTAGTCAGAAGGTAAGATTCAGATTTAAACATCAAACTGCATCAAAATCATTGTAGCAGGTGCAGAATTAGTTTCAGGGTCCTGAAGGTTATTCAGCAGCTCACAGAATCAGCTCGTCTGAACAAAGAAGAATTATCAATAATTAGTGAGCAGATCTGCACATTCACTGTGTTTCTTCATGCTGAAGTGGCTCCATGTTAACAATTTCTAACATTTTTTCACTTCGAAGCTTCGGCCATTCGCTGATGAACACTGAGGATCATGCACAGAGACATGAGGTGAAGCACGGAATGAAACGAGACACAACAGCAGCTCTCAGTGCACACACACACACACACACACACACACACACGGCCAGTCCGAAGCTCCTGCGTCACACTTGAGCGGGAACACCTTACCTGCCCTGGGTGGCACAAAGTCTGAAATGTGAACGCAACAGTCAACTTTCACACCGATGGAAATCTACTGTGAGTGAGGAACGAAGTGATGGCAGGAGAGGTTTCGTTAGGCCCACGTGCACACCTTGCTCTGCAGAGCTGACCATCGTGTTGTAGTGCTGGCTGGCTCGGTTGTAGTTGGACTCCACCTGCATGCGGTCCTCAGCCCCAAACATCTGAGAGTCCTGGCTGTCTCTCAGGAAGTCCTGATAGTGCAGCTCCAGGTTCCTCAGGGCCAGCCGGTACTCCTCCACCCTCAGGGTCTTAAACTGTGGAGCAGAGCAGGAAGGTGGATATGAAGCGTCATGAAAACAAAAACACTTCAAATATTTAAGAAAACAGTTTCAACCAGCAAGTGTGTAAATGATCAGCCTTAAATAGAAATAAAATAAATAGTTTCTTTTTAGTATGTTTTGTGCTGTTACCATGGTGATGTTCCAGCTGCTGATGATGTGGATGTCTCTCATCAGGTACTGCCAGGACAGCAGGCTCTTCATGTCCACAAACAGCGCCTGCCACATGTTCTGCAGCCTCTGCAGGTTCCCGTCCAGCCTGAGGGAGGCGAGGTGGAGGCGAGGTGGAGGTTAGTCTCCAGGTGTGGTCGCGTGCACGCGTTACATATTCAGGCAGGTTACGTGTGACTTACCCGGCGACGCCGTTCACAGCATCCCTGTTGGTGGGCGGAATCAGGAAGCAGATCGACGGCACGGACGCCTCGCTGCCTTTATCGTTCAGCACCCTCCACTTGGAGGGCTGCGAGTTGTTGAGCAGAGCGCATTCGTCTCCTCTGTGGACTGTGATCTGTGAACAGAGATGCTTGAGACGGACCTTTCCTGCATATTCTCCATGTCCTTTCAGGTTATTAAAGCTGGACACAGATCTTGCACTCAGTTAATACTTTACCTCCACCTGCTTGAAGTCACAAACGGCCTGGATGGGCAGCTTCCCCTTTATCGGAGCAGCAGGGTTTCGCGGCTTCAGCTGGACGATGGTCTTGGCTCTCCGCTTCAGGCCTTCCAGGTGAGTTTTAAACTCATTCAGCTGCTCCTTCTCATCCTGGGAAGAGCAGATGAACTTCAAACGCTAATTCAATAATTCAAAGCACAGTAAGCTCGTCACACGCTGCTAAATGCAGCTTTACTGGCACGGAGAAAACCAACAAGCCCCACTGGTGACTAAACCCACAGCTGCGTCCTGCAGGAGATCCTCCAGCCGTGTGACCGTGATGGAGCGGTCGCAGGTGTACTTCCTCTTCATCGTGTCCTGCACCTTTTTAATCTTCTCCTCGGCCTCCTTCACGTCGGAGAAAAACTAGATGGAGAATAAAGGTGATAGTTTGAGCTGCAGAGGTGAGAAGAAAAGCTGCACAGCAGCCCGGAAGCATGAAGCCTGAGCAGTGGTGAACACACCTGGTAGTAGGCAGTGTTTTCTTTCAGGTGCGTCTCGATGCAGCAGCACAGCTGGAGGATCCAGCTCCACTGAGTCTGCAGGGCTCCGGTGAAGGCCTGAGGACGGGAGCACAGATGAGAAGAACATACTCATTTATGTTTCAGTTTAAAGGTCAACAAGGTCAAGGTCAAAGTCCGACCTCTATGGTCTTCCTGGCCGGGTGTCCGTCCCTCAGCAGTTTGTCTCCTGTGGCCTGGACACTGTTCACCTTCTTCTCCCGGAGCTCCAGCTCTCTCATCAAGCCCTGCTCCACAGAAACAACCAATCAGCCACCTGCACCACATCATCACAGAAACAGAGGCAGCCGGACGGTCTCACTGCTACCGAGTAGTTTTCCTTCTTGGCTGCCATGTTGGTGTTTCGCTCGCTCCAGTCGTAGTTGACCTCCTCTTCCTCTTTCTCATTCAGCCACATCAGCTCTTTGGTTGCTGCGGTAACAAAGGCGTGCAGCTGGTCCATGAAGCGCAGACGGGCCTTTGAGGAGTTCTGCAGTGACGACACATGAAAGGAGGGAATTTTCAGGCTGCTGGAACTGTTCGGCTTCGGCTTCGGCTTCGGCGACTTCGTTGGAACTTACCAGGAGCTTCCCATATTGCAGCTCCAGTTTTCCCAGATAGTCGCGGTACGCAGCTTTACTGGCAGGTGAAACCTGATTCTGGAACAGGTGGGAGGCAATAAGACACGCCAGAATGAGACCATCAGAAAACCTCTGATTGCTAACAATAAAAACTTCTGTCACTCGTACTTTGCAGCGTACCTCGTCAGCCTTGGCCCTGTCTATCTTGGAGCGGAACTCCTCCACACACTGATGGAGGCCTCGCTGGCTTCCCAGCTGGGACTCCACACTGGGCAGGTCGGAGCCCCACTGCCCTTCATCCACCCGCCGCTGGTTCTCCTCCACCCAGCTCAGCAGATCCTGGATATAGCGCAGCGTGACCTCATCCAGCTCGGGCCGCACCCTCATGGGAGCCTGCTGCAGGACCTGAGAGCTGTGGACTTGGGTGGTGTGGACTTGGGTCATGGGCATCTGCGTCATGGGGATCTGCGTCATGGGCATCTGCGTGATGGGCATCTGCGTGATGGTCACGCCTGACTTGAGGCGCAGGTTGTACTCGCTGCGGAGGTTCACGAGCCGCTCGTGGAGGCGATAAACTCTGAACACATTTGAAACACATCAGCAAGTGATGAAATCTTTTGCCAGTTTATGTCAGAGGTCATTTGAAATGCTGCACACTAATTGGTTCAGTTGTTCTGTACCTGCGATACATCTGTTCAGCTTGCAGGTGGCGTCCATCTTTCAGCAGCTGAACGTCATTGAAGAGGAGGCGGATCATCCCTTCGGCCTTTTCCAGATCCGCCTCCATCTCTGCGGAGTGCTGCGCAGGTTTCCCGGCGCTCATCAGCCTCACGTCCTTCAACGAAGACGCACAGACATGTTTATTATCGGACTGCCGATATTTTACTGAGAGACATCCTGACAAAGTCTCACCGTCTGCAGCAGAGCCTCCACCTGGTTCAGCTGCTCCTCGCACACCCCCGACTCCATCTGGACCTTGCTGACGATCCTCTGAAGTCGCTCCAGCCTGCAGGGCAGATGCAAGGTCAAAGGTCAGAGAGCATTTCAAACACAGGAGCAGTCATCACCCTACAGGATACTCTCTCGTCTTTCTCAGGAGTAAAGTCGCTAACATATATTCTAAAGAAAAACTCACTGCGTCCTGTGGCGGAATAAATACTGTAACTCGTATCCCTGATGCAGGAACGCCATGATGCTGCTGCTCAGCTCTGCAGGCGGAGGTGATCTGAAGCTCAGAGCTCTGCCCTGCCTTCCTTGTGATTAGAAAAAAGTCTGCGACAGACTATTTTTTGCAACACCGTCACCATGGCGATGGCGCGGCCATCATGTGTTTGCCCTAATGTGAGCTTTACTCGCTAATCCACAAAGCCGACTCAGTTCGATTTTATTGCCAAAGTGGACGCTATCATTAGGAGATGAGTCATGCTCACGGTCCAGCAGCAGCAGCTTCCTCATGCTCTGTGGTTTGCTGTGCTTTGGCAACACAGAGCATGTGATGAGCTTTGGACCGTCGCCTGGTTACCTCTCAAACTCAGTCCTGAGGAGACGCTCTCGCTCCAGGATGGCCACGTGCAGACGACCCCACTCCTTCTCCACGTCTAACGGGTGGTAACCCGGCGGCACTTTGACCTGCCCGGCCTGAACCGCACCCTGCAAACACGACGACACGAAACCACATGAGAAAAAGATTTGCGATGCTTCAGGACCTCGAATTGTGCTCAGGGCCAAAAGCTTTCTGAGAGGATTTTTCCCAGTTTTAAGAACTGGACCCAGACTTCTTGTTTGGTGTGTGAAGCCGACTCACCTCGAAAGACTTGAAGATGTGTTTGGAGCGGTTCTTGTCTGCCTCCTTTGCAGGCAGCTCCGTCTCCTTGAACTTCAGAAACTGTCGCCAAAGAACCTGCAGATCACATGAATGAATAATGAAGGCATGAATGAGTTCATCACCAGCTTCTTGGTGGCTGTCGCGCTGACTCTTTCAGGCACCTCGATCTCCTCGTAGCTGGTGGGGAACTTCCTCTCCTCGAAAACCAGGACGTGGTGCCTGATCCACTGCAGCAGCATGGTGACCAGCTCGTAGTACTCCTGCCAGCGCAGCTCCAGCTCCTGAAGCACACATGCAGACAGATGTTCATCAGTCTTTGTAAAGGCAAGCTGACGTTGCTGCATTTATATTTTACTGCTGCAGATGCAAAGACATCTGCTGCTGACTTAACATAAAAAAGGAGGGGCTCACATTGGCTTTGACGCCATCCTGGATGTCTGGGACCCGGGGCACGGCGTCATACAGGGAGGACACATATGTGATGATGGATTTCTCATCTGGATGCAGCACATCAACATCTGCACAGGGCCAAAAAAGGGAAAGCAAACGGTGACGATGCAGAGAAAAGTAAAGCTGGGTGAGAGGTCACTTTTTACCTTACATACACGACTTCGTTACATCGTTACAAACTGCTCCACACACCGAAACATTCAACCAATTTAAATTCAAGATGAAATATTAAAACACTCACTGAAGTTTGGGTTCCCATTTTGCAGCAGATAAATATCAAACTGGAATAACTATTAACAGCTAACAGAGTTTCAGCGCTCTCAGACGGAGCGGCAGGGAAAAGCTCTGCCCGCAGCGCGCAGAGACCGAAGCCACACTGGAGCCGGCGTTCCGGGCCGCTCACCTTCGGGATCCAGCAGCCTGGTGACGCCCAGCTCCCGCTCTGCCACGCTGAAGGCCTGCTCCAGGTTCTCCTGGTTGGACTGCCGGTACACTTGGCTCATGTCGATCAGAGTGGGCCTGCAGGGGACAGAGAGTGCACCGGGATCAATACGCTTCATTACTGCTGATCAGGGTTCGGCTCACATGATCAGGTTATTCTCACTAATGTGCGAGAAAGAAAAGCAAGAAAAACTCAACATTTAAAAGCCAAAAGCAGCAAAAAAGCTTCTAAAAACGATGATTTTTTTCATTAGCTGACTGATTATTAATCTGCAGGTCCTGGCAGCTTAAAAACATGCTTGTTACATATGTCATGAGTGGCGTGGCTGCAGGTCATTCTAACAGAACAGCAAAGCAAGCACAGAGAACGTCAGCCCTGATCGCTTTAGGAAGCTCGGTGCAGGAGAACATGCAGGAACAAGCTCAGAGCATCTCAGAGCTCAGAAAGAGCAGAGAGGACACTGAATGTGGAGTTCTCTTCATACACTCCCACAGCTCTCTGCATGTGCAGCTCCTGCGGGGCTCCTGTGCCACCGTGGGCGTGTCTGTGGGCGTGTCTGTCTCTGCTCAGGTGGATGATGCGAGGCTCCGATCCCAGGTCCCGCTCCCCACTCTGGGAGCCCCGGCTGGAGCGGGCACCGAGGCTGTGGGAGCTTCGGCCCAGGTACGAGGAGCTCTCGGTGGGGATTTCCTCGCAGAGCATGATCACCCGCTCGTCCAGGTCGCTGATGGAGCCCAGCGTGCTGCTGGAGGCGCTGTTCAGACGCTTCTTGGAGCGCAGCTTTCTCTTCAGGCTGTGCATTGTGATCGGAGCCAAGTTTCCGCGCTTCCCTTTTCTCAAAAGCTGAAGTTAATTTAAAAAAACACGCTGCAGTGGAAACTCGCTAGAAATTCCTTTCTCGCCGCTTCCTGCCAGGATCAAAATAGTTTTCTCATTTCTCCGGTTCCCTCAGCAGTCATCTGGACCTCCTTCTCTCCCTCTACCCAGAGAGGATCTGAGGCAGAGGAGCTAGCGCTCCAGCGTTTTGCTGCAACCTGCCAAGCCTCCACCTCCAGGGCAGCCCTTTTTCCTCAAGTCACTGCGAGCCGTCTCTCATTTCACACGATAACAGCTCCACTCGTCTTTCTCACAGCGTATCGCTCGTCTGCGGGCTGCAGGAGCTGCTGGTCTGTGCGCTCACAGAGCCACAGTGGCACTCCACCCAAAGCGCATGTTTGGAGCATAAAGTCACCTCCTGCGGCTTCGACGGGGGGCTTTAAACACCAGTTTCCTCACAGAGGAGGAGGAGGACACAAGCTGCAGTCCTCTTAAATGAACTGTTTCCATGTGACGTCTGTCCGACCGTGATGAAACACGGCTGCTTTTTAAAGCATCCTTTAACGCCTGCAGTAAAGACTCTGACGCATTTACCTTAAACGACCTTCAGCATGAATGAGGAGTAAAACGCTTTGGTCCAAAGCACGAGAACATCAAACAGATTTAAGAGAATAACTGCAGACAGTATTTCTGTGACTTCACCGCAGGATCACAGCTGGAATCAACAGCGGCTCAGGAGTTAACGAGTGAATCCTGAGTGAAGAAGCAAACAAAGGCAGGAGCGCAGCACTCGTGCACCTGCGCTCCTCCTGCCGCAACACGTCAAACGTCTCGGCCTCGGAGAAGCTGCTCCGGTTTGAAAGGTCATAAATCCTGAAAGGAGGAGCTGAAGCAGCAGATTTATAGTCATAAAGTGTCTGAATCTGGACTGAATGAACTAAATACTGAATGAAAGAGGGAGTTACACTGGATTTACTGTAACTCTTCCACATTTCGTCCAACAAGCTACTAAAATATTCAGTTATGAACTCCTGCCTGAACCGACGGCAATAAATAACAGACACAACAACATGAAATATGCAAAAGGTTAAACGTGTGTGAAGTTCACGTCCTGAGGTGAGTCCAAGTCGTCCCGACCCGAGTGTGTGAAACTCCAAAAGCACCTCGGTGCCTCAAAGGTGCAGGACTTCATTCCTGCGAGGCTGAGCTGTAAGAAGGCGCCTCACCTGTGTTTGTGGATGATGGCGCCTCACCTGTGTTTGTGGATGATGGCGCCTCACCTGTGTTTGTGGATGATGGCGTTGAAGAGCTTGCCGTCCCTCCAGCTGCCGGTGAAGTTGTCGCAGCGTAAGCCCTGGTAGCCCTCCACCATCCTCTGAGACCACAGCAGCAGCTTCTCTTTGGCCGTCATGTCGTCCGACTGACCGTTCACCTGGATGTCTGAGATCTGCAGGCCGACAGGTGAGCAGGGTTGGAAACTTGTGCCACAATGTGAGGTTTAATGTCAGCATCAGGAGACGTGGTGTGAACCTGCTTACAGCTCATCAGAGCTTAGTTAGACAGTCGGCCCATTAAGTTCTACAAGCTTGAACAAACAGCATTAGATCGTTTCTGGG
>VOQJ01012701.1:3456-17935 GCA_015052665.1 Apistogramma diplotaenia
GGAACCCAAACGAATGGAAAAGGTTGGAGGGGTGAAAGTGTAAAAAAAAAAAAAAAATCCAGGAAGAAAGTTTCAGAGCTTGATAGCAGAAAGAAAGCTGAGCAACAGGTTAAGTGGTGAACCAAGATTGGTTGAAATGACTATGGGAAAAACCAGAGTGTCAGTCGGCAGATTGGCAGCACATGAATTATTCATAAATATGCTGTTGCCATGTATATGGAAAGAGGCCTCAGTGAGTGAACTGAAGCTCTACTCAAACTCTGAACTAGTGCGCATTACACAACCATATGGTATTTTTTTTTTCCTGTGGGGCAAAATTTGTCTTATCAACTTCACTTTGGCTTCAGTAAGAGAGTCAACTGTTTTGTTTTTCTTGTATTGTTTTTAGGGAACAAAAAGAGATGCTATTTAAGTATCTTAGATTGAAGTTAGCACACTTAAAATAAGATAAAAGGCGGAACAATAATGTTTAAATAGACAAGATAAGAACAGACAGGAAGAAATGATACAACACTGGATGATGTAGAGTGCCCACACTTGAATACAGAAAGAAATAGAAAGTAAGATTTAGTGACAGAATGGGTGCAGGAGGAGAAAAGAGGAAGAGAAAAGAGAGACGTCTAAATAATGGATGGGTGGATTGGAGGGACAGTGTGTGTGGAGGTGGAGAAAAGAATGAATGTCAGCTGAAGAAATGGGATAAGATGGCCCCCAGGTCTGACTGCTGCTCCCCTGAGGTGTGTCAGGTTGTGCGTGTGTGTGTGTGTGCGTGCGTGCGTGTGTGTGTGTGTGTGGTCAGATTCTCAGTAGAGTATGTAATTATTTGACTGGCTGTGTACTGATTGTGACAAATCTTGTTTTTCTCTGTCCTTCTCTAAAACACTTTGAACATTTCTACACATACAGGTGTGATTCGCCACGTGGGTGATGCACTGAAAGACCACGCCTCCAAGTCGAGGGGGAAGATATGCACCATTGGTATTGCCCCATGGGGCATCGTAGAAAATCAAGAGGACCTTGTTGGCAAAGATGTAAGTCTGTGATATAAAAGGTTTACACACCCCGCAAAGTGTAATTGACAGCTTATTCACTAAGATGCTGAGTAAGCCAATAAACACCCCTTCACAGCGAGTTGGACAGCTGGCAGAACCAAACGAGGCCCATGCTGAGTCAGTGAAATCTCAGGGATTCACTATTATGTTACTGTTAAAATTTCATCAAAATGTCGCGTACTCTGTCCCTCTGAATCTCCGAATAAGTCAGGCAGAGCCAATTAATGCTGGTGGCTGAAATGAGATGATTAAGTGCCGAGGCTCTTTATTCATGCGTGATTGGTTTTAGCTGTCTATATATGACCAGATGAGTTTATTTCAAAGTGTCAGACACTGTCCCAGTATAATATATAATCCAAGCCTCTGAGAAACTCAGTGTAATTTTAGTAGCAGCATAATGAAAGTGATGTTAATAATTATTGGATACATGGCTGTGCACCACATACACAGTATAAAAGCAGTGGCAACACTTAATTAAAAAAAACTGTTTTAATAATTGTTCAGCCAGTGTAGGATTGCACTACAGATGGGTCCTATCCCAGCTGTCACAGGGCAAAAGGTGAGGTATACTAAAGAGGGGTCACCGACCACACATTAATTAACCTAATAAATATGTCTTTGGGAGGAAACTGGAGTATCTGGAGAATATCCACACAGGTATGCAGACATCATGCCCCAAGCTGACCAGCAGGTCCAAACCAAGAATCTTCTTGCTTTGAGCCAACAGTTCTAACCACTGCACTGCCGTTGCCACTATTTTTGTAATTATTTATTAAACATAAAAAAAACCCCTCTTTAATTAATTTGACAATATGTTTGGTATCCAAGCACTTCAGCAATCCAGTACTTTTGAAAGACTCACGAGGCAGATTTCGTTCTTTTTTTAATTTTTTTTAAATAACTGTCAAAACTGGAGCAGAACAAATTAGATCTTACCTGTCCTACCTGTCTCATCCATGATTTCACTGCTAGCATTTTCTCTGAGATAGTCTCTCACTGTCTGTAACACTGCTTTCGGCTGCTCCCTTATTCATAAGGGGTCACCGCAGCGGATGGCTCCACATTTTTGATTTGGCAGTTTTTTACGCCAGGTGCCCTTCCTGACACAATCTTCCTACAGATGTCTATCCTGAACTGGGGATCTTTTGCGCCTGCAATATGGAGCCATTATAGTCTCTCGCTGCTTGACAAATGCTAATGCCTTTGAAATTCTATGGCCCAGTTTGTAACATAGACTAGCCATTAAATATTTGGAGTCTCAAAACATGAGCCAAGCTCATCCCAGATGACATCATTAAGGTTATTTTATTCAGATTTCAAAAAGCTTTGGCAAGTGATGCTCTCTTGAGGAATAAATTCAACTTTAGGTACAATACTAAAATTGGTGAAAACCTCCTTTTAATTTAAAACTCTTGAATAGAGAAGCATGCTGTCCTTGCTGAGAAAGTGTGTTCCTGTTTAAATGTGCATGCTTCCTCAAATTGTCAGGCGCAGTGTTTGCATAGCTGATAAATATTGTCTTCTTTTGGCCAGGTGGTGCGTCCATACCAGACCATGTCCAACCCCATGAGCAAGTTGACGGTTCTTAACAGTCTCCACTCCCACTTCATCCTGGCCGACAATGGCACCACAGGGAAGTATGGTGCCGAGGTCAAACTGCGACGCCAGCTAGAGAAACACATCTCTCTGCAGAAGATCAACACACGTGAGTGAAATTTACTGCACCTTTCAGTCTGAGCCGAACTGACCTATTTACCCTACATTAGTGTTGGTGTTTTTCAAAACGCAGCCAGTGATAACAGCATCATGAAACTGTAATCCTTGCTTTATCAGCAATACCACTGTGGGTTAATTGGGTTCATTCTATTTTGTAGACTAAAATTATCATTACCTGTTTTATGCAGAAGACATGCTGTCAGAAAGTGTATTTTTAGCCAGCTAGATATCTTCAGGAGCCTTTGAAACTGCCCCTCCCTTAAGGGGTGGTTTATTTTTTCTTTCAAAGCTTCTTGACAGCTTAGATGAACTCCTTCCTCAAATAAATCTGCTTGATAATCTGTTTTTTCTTCTTTTTGGTGCCCACATGTACCAAATCAGCTGCCAAACAGACACAGTAGCAAGCACAAAACTACCATACATGTAGACATAACCGTGCACACGTGTAGGCTGTTGTTTATTTACCTTATTTCATACAGTACAGATAGCATATTATGTTCATATATTTGTCAGATGAATAAGATACTGTATTAAAATTCACAATTTTCACTGTATGCTGTATTTTTGTGCAGCTTTTTAAAATTAGTTGCACCAAAAGCACCCAATTCTCATAAAGGGCGGGCGAGTGTAAATGCTTGTTCATGTGCTCAAAAACATAAATGTTCTTTCCTGTGTGTGTTTTGCCTTGTGCAGTGTGTTCATCTGCCACTGAGCCTTTGTCACATTGAATTTATCTGTTTTTTCAGTTTTTCACATTATACTTTAGCTCGAAACTGAATGGATTTACATGAATATAAAATGCTTTTCTCTGTCTTTTTCTCTCTCATCCTTCTATTCTCTCTCTCTCATACACAGATACAAGCAAAACACAATTGCACATAAACCTCTGTCATACCCTTTAAATATTTTTCTCAATAGCCTCTTGCAGTATTGTTTCGATTGAGCCAGCAGCAAACTTGAGTCAGATAAATGTTGCTTGCAGTCAGGGTTTATTTTTTATTACCTTCTTGTGCTGTCGGCGTAAAACCATTTAAAAATAATTTCCTCTGGTTTGGTTGACATGAATGCAAACACTTTAACACTGTAAAACTCAGGAAGCTGTCAGGAAGTCGGCACATTGAGTGTTGAGAGCAATGCCATGATCCAAATCTTCTTTTTGTCAGCACCAGTTTTATTCGCTGTCAGATGTATCACTGATGTTTACTGATAGTGAGTTTGAAAGGAAGTGTTAAATGCCATTTTCATTCTTAGAAGAAGTGTTAGCACTACCACCATCGCTCCTAATTCTCTAACTTCAAGGATTTGAGAAATACTTCTGGTGTTAAAGGGACAAAGCGGTGTCCTCCGTCCATTCGTTCATCATCCAGCCATGTGACCTGTGGACTTCCCTTTGTCATCCTATGCCTGGATTAATACAAAAGGGGCTGGGAAGGCAAAGGGACGCCCAGTTGTCATGCAAGCATCTAATATACCATCTCTGCTTTCAATCCTTTTTTACAGCTGTTAACTTTGTTTGGGCTCAAGCTGAGTACTAATATTTATAGGTGACCAGTTATTAGTTATAGTTGGCCACTGACCTGCTGACGATTCATAACCCATAAACCACAGACTATCTGAGGTTGCACTGATAACCAGCCATAGCTCATTCCGGCAACTCGAGATGACGTCATCTATCAAAGGAGCACAGTGCTTGCTCACAGCGGGTCGCTTGATTGTTGAGGTTTTCTCTAGAATTCTGAGGGTTTTTACCCTATGATATAAGCCACCTTGAGGCAGCTGTTGTTGCGATTTGGTGCTATATTCTGTAAATAAACTTGAATTGAACTGAAGTGAAAAAAACAATGATAAATGTACTGTGCTGTGAAAAGGTATTTGCCCCCTTCCTGGTTTGTTAGTCTTTTGCATGTTTGTCACATTTAAATGTTTCAGATCATCAAACAAATTTGCATATTAGACAGTTATAACCTGAGTAAATACAAAATACTATGATTTTTATGTATTAAGGAAAAAAGCTATCCAAAAGAAAAAAAAGAAAAAAGTGACTGTATTGATTAACTGTGATTAACCACATTTTTTTAAAGTTCCAGTTCACTAGCCACACCCAGCCCTGATTGCAGCCAGACTTGTTGAACTAATAAATCGCTTAAACAGAATCTCTCTGACAAAGTGAAGTAGGCTAAAAGATCTCAAAAAGCAACACATCATGCCATGATCTAAAGAAACAGCTGAGAAATAAAGTCATTGACATCTATCAGTCTAGTTAAAAAAAAAAGTAATTTCTAAGGCTTTGGGATTCCAGTAACCACAGTGGGATACAGCAGTTACTCGAGACTGCACCATCTAGATTGATTACAATGATGACAATGCCTCACACATGGATCCTGGAATGCCAAGAACTGTACAAGATCAACAGGACCCTAAGAGCCAACAGGAACTCAATGGTGATGTGGAGAACAACACTAGCAGCCAACTTCAAGCCAGTTATACTGTACAAGTTACCATCAAGTGTGGGATTTGCCCAGGCGATGCTCAGTCCCCACTTCTGTTCTGTGTAGGCCTGATTACCTACAGCCAGATCGTTAGCAAGACTGGCTAGGGATACCAACTATGGAATGGAGCAAACATCATCCACCTCGTGTACATGGATGACATCAAGCTGTATGCCAGGAGTGAACAAAACATCAATTCGCTCACTGATCCATACCACTGGGATCTACAGCAGTGACATCGGAATGTCATTTGGACTGGAGAAGGTAGTCAGAATTGAGGGAATTGCACTAGCAGAAGGCAACATTGCAGACATTGAGGATAGCTACAAGTACCGTCCACAGGCAAATGGGAACCATGAAGAGGCCGCTGGGAAAGCTGCAACTGCCAAGTACTTGCAGAGAGTAAGACAAGTCCTGAGGAGGCAGCTGAATGGGAACAACAGGATCAGGAACAGGGCAAAAACCTTTTCACAGCACTTTTTCACAATTTTAAGTACCCAACTCGTTAATAGCCACTTGTTGGATTGTTTCAGAAATGCTAAAAATACATATGATTTTTTAAAAAGAAAATCAAGAAAGTGAAGAATGAATATTAAAAACATAAAAGCCTCGTAATATGAATAAAAGCCAGAGACAAATCCATTTAGTTGCAGAGAGAAGAGTTATATTACACAAGCTAGTGATGTGTGTGTGTGTGTGTGTGTGTGTGTGTGTGTGTGTGTGTGTGTGTGTGTGTGTGTGTGTGTGTGTGTGTATGCATGTATGTGATCTACTGTATCTTGATGTGTGTGTGCCATTTACCTCCTTATTCGCCGGTGTCAGATTTGTGAACAAAGGCCATTTCTTGATTTGATTACCTGTCCATGGTCAGTGAAGAACTGCATCAATTTTCCTCACTGCAGGTGCCCTCGTGGGATCCACGTGTGGCCTGAAGTGCTGTCAAAGAAAGAAAGATAAAGAGAGTGAAGAGGGGAAAACAGCAGTTTCGTTTAAATGGCCTTCCGTGTGGGTTGTAGACCACATGTAACCACCAGATCTTTTTTTTTTCAAACACAGTCCCAAACATTGCACACGACACAAGATGAAAGAAGTGTGGTAGATAGATATGCGTAATCTTCCCCTGTGGTATTTTTGTGATGTCTGGGCAATCCTGTTGCTAATCCTACTGTGCCTCTGTGTGAATTTCCATGCAACAGCTATAACCATGTGACTGCCAGAAATGCTGTAGCAATCAAATTGGCTCCACAATATTATAACAATTTGGTTTTGTTTTTTGTTTTTTTAAATTACTAGAATCAGTGCTTTACAACAGACCTCCGAGTGTTTTTCTCTGACTACAGGTTATATTGCAAACACTGTCTTAACGAAACCCGGTTGATTTGAGATCCTTCTGCCACAACAGGTCATTTGCACATTTAAGCCTAAAACTGCAAAACAACTTGTTTTTACTTTAAATTTCATGTTGTAGAACTTGTTGTCTCCAGTGTTGGAATGCACACAATTATATAAAAAGGGGGCATCTCTTGCTGACAGGAAACATAGATTCAAAGACTGTAAATATGGTGAATGGAGCCAGCACATTAACACACAAGAGCACAGGGGTCAAACTCATTTTATGTCAGTGGCGATGTAGCTCAATGTGATCTCAAGTGGGCAAGGCCAGTAAAACCATTGTAAGGAAATACAAGTACAACCAGAAAGCACTAGAGCCATTGCTAAGTGCTACACTTGGCTGTGTATTCATGGCCTTCTCAAAGGTAACCCAGCCAGATGTGGTCTGGCTTGTAAGCGCCTTGAGGCGACTATTTGTTGTGATTTGGCGCTGTATAAATAAAATTGAATTGAATTGAATTGAAATTGAATTGTATGGCATGGACAGATATAGTTATACCAAGGACAAGGATGGCGCTCAGACAGCGCAGAACACTTTCAATGTGAACACAGGTGAAGCCTATACCATGTATAAGATTTCCCTCTGCATGTTGATGTATGAAAGTAAACAAATATGCAGCATGCTTATTTTGAAAACAAACATTTGTACATACAGCATTTCTCCTTTTCATTCCCTAGCATACAGTGTCAAACTGGAAAGATGAACAAATCAATAAAATTAATGGCTTCATTCAACAGTGTTGATTTAGCCGCTACACAGCTCTCTTGATATGTCCAAGGCCTTGGCCATAATGCTTTTTAATCACTGCCTCACAGAGAGGAGAGCAAAACGAGTCCGAGAGGAGAGTGGGAAAATGAATACAGAGAAAAGAGGATTGAGGGCAGGGACAAAGGGAAGAAAATTAAGTAAAGTGCAGAGGAGGGTAAGAAGCAGCTGAGAATGCAGGCAGTGAGACCAGGTGTTTATCTTTATTTGCTTTGATACAAATTTTGGATAAAAAATAGGAAAAAAAAAGGTGGCATGATAAAATATCATAACATACTTTATGCAGTAATATTGTGCAATTTGAGTAAACAGGAGGAAAAATAAGAGTGGCTTTATCTTATTTGCTGCGTCTGTTACGTGAAAATTGAAAACTGAAAGCAAGTTTAAATACGGTATGTAACAATGACTAAGTGGCCTTGAATTTTTCCCTCTTCCCTTTCACCTAAATTGAAATAGGTGCATTCATGTAGATGCTTCATATGGATAACCTTCACCTGCCCTCCTGTAACAGTGATGTAATTAATCACAGCACATGTGAAAGAAATAGTTGGGGTAATTGAATTCAGAAGCCATAAGGCTTTGCATTGCAGATTAGCCATGACATTGTGACCTCCATCAGCAAACACGGAAGAAATTATAGTTAGACTGCGGTACATGGGAAGTCAAAGAGTTTGTACTGCTCTTTGTTCTCTGTAAATGTGTGGGCAAACTCTAAGAATATCACCCTATTTAATGCTAAGTGTATACTGTATATGGGTTACAAATGTAATTGATCAATTTAACCACTAATACTGTAGGAGGAGAACCTTACATGGAAAAGCGTGTAATTGCACTGTTCAAATATGAATGTTCAAATATGATTTGAATTTAGTCCATTTCACAAGCTCTGGTCAGTGGTCAGTGAATTGGCACTGTGGATGTGGATTAATAGATAATGTAGTTTCTTGCATACAAGAGTAAAACTGACCAGAGACAGTGTGGGGACAATTGAAGTCACTGGGGGTAAGGTGTGTTCATGCAAGAATGCACACACAAAACATGTCAAAATGATAAACATGAACTGCCAGAGTGTCCAACCCTGTGGTGGAGAGATAACAGAGTCAGTAGTGGGTTGGATACAAGACTTGCTCCAGGTATGGTTCTAGGTTGAGGATGTGCATGGATGACGACATGTTATGTGGTGTGGAAAGAATTTGGGTGCATGATCAGTAGTGTGAAATGTAGTAAATGTCTTTTGGAACGGTAGGAGGGTTAAGAACACTGTGGTGGGACAGTCAGAAATGTCATAGGAGATGGTTTATGAACCCCACAGAATTTAGACAAAAAGCAAATTGTGTTCATTTTTCACTGTCTTTTCCCACACTATATTCAAATAAGGGTATTTGAATTTAATGCATCCCACATCACTGGGCTCAGTTTTTCTGGCATGTCCCTCTTCAGAAGCCAAAAAAGTAGGAAGAATAGGAAATAGGAAGAAGGTTAGTGAAACAGAATCAGTAAATTCTTATTTGATTATTTTTCTCCAGCCATCAATCAGTTTTCTTAGCTACCTATTGAATTTAGTCGTGGGGCTGTGGAAGCCTAACCTATCACAGGGTAAAAACGGAAAGCAAAATTATCAATCACACAATTTAGATTCCCTAATTAAGCTAATATGTATGTCTTAGGACTGTGGGAACTGTGGATAAAACCCACACAGGAACGTTGAGCACATGCAAACTTCACACAGAAAAGCTGACGAGCAGATTCAAACAGAGGACCTTGGTGTGAAGCGGTATGGTGGTGCAGCTGGTTAGCACAGTTTTTTTTTTTTCCTGTGAAAAATCACATTCACTTGGTTTAGTTTCACTCCATATATTTCCCCTGGTTGTCCACACCTACACGAGTGGGGCCTGCCCTACAGTCGAGAACCATTGCTTTAATAAGAGAGGGAGAACAACATCTAATTTCAGAGTCATTTCATCTGTCATTCTCAAAGGGTACAGACCCTGTAAGTGGCTATTTATAAAGAAAACTTCCTGACATAGACACACTTGGAAGGACAACACATACACATTCATCTTGAAGAGACAGAAGCATTTGCACCATTTCAGTATCTGACTTGAATGTATGTGCCTGAGGCGGATTTTTGTCCAGATGAATTTCAGCTCCTCTTAAATGCTTCTTGGGGGCACTTGCCTTTAGTTATTTTGATACCTGAAAACTGTCTGATCCATTATTGACTTTATGCGAAAATCTGTTCATTTCCTTCAGTAGATGCAGGTTGATATTTCATGAACAAATGCACAGTGCAAAATAGTCTTCAGCAATGTAATCAGCACTTTAAAAAATGAGGTTCGATTCTATTATTATTATTATTATTATTATTATTACCAAGCTGTAGATGTTTAGGTACAAATCAACACACAGGTCAGTGGGGGCAAAATCTCTTTAACCTCAATTTCCATCAGTAAATGTGTTTTTTGGTCAATGACATCATTCATGATTGATGGTCTTACTGAGCTCTGGCTCAGTAATTTTGATATTTCTGATAAAAACAAAAAGATGAAACAGGCCACCTGAGTACATCTGAATTTGAGAAGCTTGAAGACAACTGCATATTTGAGAGCTTGAGAGAAGCTTTGACCTTTTAACGTAACAGCTGACATTTTGTTCTATAGCCTGTCGAGTTAGGTTGCCTTCACAGATCTGATATATCCGTTTTTGATGTTTACGTTTGTGTGTGTGTTGAAGGTATTTATTTATTTTGGTTTGTTTTATTGGTACGGGGTGGTGGTGTGAGGAGTGAAGACAAGGGCCCACATACTGTAGCACACCTCCGTCAGTCGTGCTGATACTGATTTGACACATACAAGGACAAACTCGCAACCGCCAACGCACACACAGACACACACGCGGCGGATGAGTCAGTGCTGGATCCTTAATTAGGACCATTTAAGCACGTTATGTGTATCTTGCTTACATGCTGCTCTTTACCTCGCTAATTCCTTCAGTTCCTCATTACTTCCTCGTCTTCCAGACCGGATATACATATTTAGAAAATTACAGCTTTGGACCACCTCTCTCCTTTTTTTTTTGGCTGCTTCTACTTTTTCACACTTGCTTCAGTCTTGAAAAGTAAGGTGTGGGCAGTGGGGTAAAATTATACATGATATTTGAGATACATAAGAAGCAAAGACAGACTGTAGAGAGGGGATAGTGTAAAAGGTGTGTATCAGGCATTGGTTTGAAAGATTTTACTGTTTAACTATCTTAGATATCAAAGTCCAATCTTTAAAAAAGCAAGTAATGCTGCTGATTTTAAAAATTAGATTTTATTTGCTTAATTTGCACTCCCTTGCATTTTATTGTCATATTAGAAAGTAGGCAGAAGGAAAAATATATTTCAGAAGAGTGTCTGTACACACACACATACACCCACACACCGAGTATATATACACTCACCGTGTTTGACTGCTCAATATCTAATCAGGTAATCACATGGCTGCAAAAATGGTAATTTTGAACACAGTTCTACAGCCGGCATCGTCTGCTCAGAAGAAAACTATGCTCTCTCTCATCTTTAATGAGCATTCGGCAGCTACTTTTTCAGCTCTCCTTTCTATCGTGAGTGCACCAACAACAAATCTTTCAGATTTCAATGACTTAGTTAACTCATTTAATAGTGTATGTTCATCAGTTCTAGATAGTATAGCGCAGTTAAAACTCAGATTGGCCCCAGTCATCAGTTCTTCCCCTTGGATCAGTAATCATATCTGTCACCAAAGAAGAAAGTTCAGAAAAGCTGAACACAGGTGGAAAAATACAAATCTCCATGTTCACTACTTCCATACAAAGGAGTTACTTACCACCCTTGACCAACTCATAAAATATATGAGAACATCTTATTTTGCAGGTTTGTATAATAGTAATAAAAACAAGCAATGGTTCTTATTTGACACAATCAGCAGACTCTTCAATTCCCCTCAATCCACTTCCCATACTAAATCTTCTTATGACTGCAAATAATTTTTATATTTCTTTCATGGTTGGTGTTCATTTCACCCAGCCCAAATCTCTCCCACAGTTCTGTTCTTCAACTAATTTTCACAATAAACCTCCTTGATGTTGTCTGACATGCATACTTCTTCCTCCCCAATGCACATCATTCCTCTTAAATTCATTAAAGAGGTTCTCCCTTCCATCTCACTCTCTCTCTCTGGCATCTCTTAGATTAAACTGCTTTAGGTAATTGCACACCAATTTCTAAATTCCCATTTATTTCTAAAATCCTTGAAAAAGTTGTTGCTCATCAGCTGCTTCAGCAAATTGAAGGAAACAATTTCTTTGACAAAAGCGAGTGCAACCCAGTACTAGTGAAGTGTATCTAATGAAGTGTCTGCTAAGTGTGCATATTGTAAAAAAAAAACGCTCTTGCATTCCCACACCAATAAATACCCGATTTAAGGCTATATCTGATCAAAAAAATGAAAACTGTAAATGGAAGGTCAAAGGTCATCCTGAAATGTTCCTTCTCCTTTGGGCTGATTAGTCAAAAGAGAATTTGTGGATTGACTGCCTCTCTGACTGTGGTTGTGTGAGAGTGTGTGTGCACACAGGCAGAATTTCCTCCTACCAATTAGCCATGACACAGCTGTGCTTTTCCCTCCTCATCTGCTCCTCGGTGGGTTTCAGTTGAACAATAATGTACTTTAGATGGTGCAGCGTTGCCTCCAAAGCTCAGCAGTCATCAATAACAATGTATGATCTGACACTTGTATGGAACTGCACGCGTGTGCACGTGCGCACACACACACGAACACACGCACGTATGCACACACACACACGCGCACACACACACACACACACACACACACACAGAGTGGTAACAGCGGAAATAGACATAAAAAGATGGAAAACTAAAATACAACATGCAAGTCATTAGTCTGCTCCTCTCTCTGCTCTTTCTGATTTATGGTCATGAGATGTGTTGTGGCATAGTGACGTTGTACCTCTTTGAAGTAGGCAAGGACCCTAAAATATTCTCTTTATGTAACTGTCCCTGTTGTAAGGCCACACAAGGCTGTGTGAGGCAAAGCGTGATGGTGGATCTGCTTCCGACTTTGTGCTTGTGTGCGAGTGTGTGTGCATACGGCATGTACGTGTGCATTTGTATGTGCCTGTCTGCTTGCTTGTTTGAGAGATAGACCATGCTTTCTCCTCCGTAAATTATGCAGACGAGGGTGAGGATGCTGGGCGGGCAGGATCAGGCAGTTACACGGCTTTTGAATTAGAAGGGTCTAAACTGTCGGCATAAAACACAACTGCATGGAACAGAGTGGGAGGGAGAGGATGAGAATGGAGTGGCAATTGAAAGAACTTTAAGAAACGAGGATGTGAGACACAGAGCAGAGGAAGGTAGACAAGGAAAGTGAACTGGACCACTAAAATGGGGAAGAATATAAGGGGTTCAGAGAGAACAGGACTCTGGGGTTTACAGGGTGGGGAAGAACTATGAGCCTGGCAGAGAGGAGCAAAAGCAGTAAATTCTTCTGAGACTTGGCAATAACTTTCAAATGTGCAAATGAAATCTGCAGTTTTACAATATTCTCTCACGTTGCCAAAAGTATTCACTCACCCATCCAAATCATTGAATTCAGGTGTTCCAATCCCTTTGCTGGCACAGGTATAAAACCAAGCACCCAGGCATGCAGATGGCTTCTACAAGCATTTGTGAAAGAATGGGTCAGTCACAGGAGCTCGGTGGATTCCAGTGTGGTACCATGATAGTTATGCCACCTGTGCAATAAATCCAGTCATGAAATTTCCTTGTTAGTAAATATCCACTGTCAACTGTTAGTGACATTATAACAAAGTGGACGTGATTGGGAATGACATCAGTCATGAAGTGATAGGCCATGTAAAATCACATGATGGGGTCAGTGGATGCTGACCTCCAAACTTCATGTTGCCTTCAGTTTACCTCAAGAACATGATGTAGAAAGCTGTAGCAGCTGAATCCCTGCCTTACATCACCAAGCACAATGCAAAACGTCGGATGCAGTGATGTAAGGCACACCGCCACCGGACTCTAGAGCAGTGCAGATGTGTTCTCTGGAGCGTCCAGTAGATGAATCTGGGTTTGGCGGTTGCCACGAGAATGGAAATTGTCTGACTGCACTGTTCCAAGTGTAAAATTTTGTTGAGTGGGGATTATGGTGTGGAGTTGGGCTCAGCTCCTTAGTCCCAGTGAAAAGAACTCTTTTGTTTCAGCATGTCAAGACATTTTGGACAATTTCATGCTTCCAACTTTGTGGGAACAGTTTGGGGATGGCCATAAAGACATGGATGAGTGAGTTTGGTGTGTAAGAACTTGACTGGTGTAGACTGTGAGCCAGGCCTTCTCATCCAACATCAGTGTCTGACATCACAAATGTGCCTCTGGAAGAATGGTCAAAAATTCCCTTAAACACTCCCATTCCCACAAAAGTTGAAGCTGTTATAGCTGCAAAAGGTGGGCCGACATCATATTAAACCCTACGGATTAAAAATGGGATGTCATGCAAGTTCATACTTTTGGCAGTGTAGTTTTAACCACTTGCATATTATTAACAATTATCCTGAAACACCATAATTAAGAGACAAAGAGCCATTTTGTGAGAAACTGGAATCAATGAAACACACACTCTCTCTCACACACAAACACACATAAAAGCACTTTGTCTGCCTCTTTTGCTCTCTCAGTGGCAAAGAACAAAACACTAAGGGGGACGGATATTTTTGGTTTTATTTTATTTTATTTTTTTTTTAAAAAGCTTCCGTCCCATAATTAGAAAGTGACCTGAAAATAGAGTCATGTTGCGTCACGGGTGTCAAATTTAGAGCAGTTTTTCTAATAATAGATCCAGGTTTGCACAAATAGCGAAATCTATTTATTACTCATTATTAATCTTCCCCCTTCCTAAACACCCTTCTTCTTTCCCTCTTTGCATTGCTGTTTTCTTTTTTTTTTTTTTGGGGGGGGGGGGGGGGGGGCGGTCGGGCACCCCCCTTTCCCTTTTTCTCTCCTTTTTTTCCCTTTTTTT
>VOQJ01012702.1:0-11363 GCA_015052665.1 Apistogramma diplotaenia
CAGCAGAGCCGAGAACATCACCAAGGACAGCTCACACCCTGGCTTTGACCTGTTTGACCTGCTGCCCTCTGGCAGGAGCTACAGGTGCATCAAAGCCAGAACAAACAGACTCAGGAACAGTTTCTTTCCCACAGCAATAACCACCCTGAACTCACGCACACTCTAACTGTACAATACCAACATCCCTGTGCAACATTATTCACACTGGACAATATCTATCACCTTTGTAATGTGCAATATCCAGTATTCACCTAGTGCAGAACTCACCACCTATCATATTTAAATACTTTTACTCTTTTTTTTTAAATGTATATATTTCTGTAACTATTTATTTTATTTCTGTATATTTTTAGTTTTTTTTTCTGTACTGAAAAGGAGTGGCCCTCCACTCTCATTGTACATTTGTATAATGACAAAGGCATTCTATTCTGTTCTGTCCAAAAAAATTGAGAAAATAACTTGTAAATTCGAGTTATGGATAGCAAAAAAAAGTTGTTTTTTTTTCAATGGAGGAAACAAGATTCTAAACATAAGGAAACTGTATTCATCTTTCTTTTGTGGTGGTGTCCTTGTCTTTTATTGAAGTAACATGTTTCTTCAACTTGAGAATGAACCTGTTATGACGTGTGTCGTTTACCCCATACTTATGCAATATGGCTTGTTTGAGCAGTTTGTCATTTACCTGTACATAAATTGCAGGTTTGCTGAAACATATCCACCTCCCTACTATGTGCTGAGTGGTGTATATACATATGTAAAATCATTTTTCTTGCTTTCTTTTTGTCAGTCACACAAGTACGTACAGAGTGCAGACATAGTATTTAAACCACTAGCACCACACTGTGTAGGATCCAACTCCTGCTGAGAAAAGTCCTTACCTGACAGACATGGGCACAACGGCTCTGCAGCCATGGCACTTTTGTGTACAGTATGGATCTTGGAGGCCGGCACTGGATCCTTTGAGTTGCGAGTTGGAATCTCCTTGGTTTGGATATCTTAGACTGTTGTCATGTCCTTTGTGCCATTCTTGATCAGCAGTGAATTATCTGGAGACTCATATTAGCCATTTGCTGATATATTGGTATTTTCATTTATACTGGCCAGTGAATGAGAACATATAAAAGTAAAGGAGAGATGGAAGAAACACCCTTCAAGCATGTTACTGTACAAGTGTTGAGCAGCAGGTTCTCCGTAACTTTGACAACTTGTGATAATAAAAACATTATTTTACAGCTTAATTGTAATATTACCTTAGTAAGGACACATAAAGAACTACACATAACCAATATTAAGGAAATCTGTCTTTGTTTCTTGTATCTGAAAGAAAAAATATCAGCTGATACGAGATTTAAAATCATCAGAATCAGTCAGCCGGGTTTTAGCATTATCCTTGTGGGAGACGTCATGACCACTGGGGAGTACCGTTTTATGGCTTGGGATTGGTATTAGTTTGAGTGTGCAAGTAATGCCAATCTCAATGGAAGGCTCAAAGGTTTCAGGTTGGTGTTCGTCACGTAAACACTTGAGTAGTTGTAATAGCCCATCTAATCCGTGTGCACCATATAAATCCTCAGGCACAGTATGTGGAGTGGGAAGATTTGATGAATCATTTGTGAAATATGTTGCAACAAACTTTATTTTAAAAATTTGCCAAAAGTTATAACTTATGGCGTGTGTGGCATAATTAATGACGGCGTCACACTAGAAAGTGTAATTAAATGGACTGGAACTGCTAATATACAGACATTTTAACGTTGAAGGCCCTTACTGCTGAGTTGGGTTACCTGCATGTGTAAATTACCTTAGTCGCGGGACCCTGCGAGCCCAGCCCCGTGTGGGGGATGGATTAATCTTCCCAGCACATTATTGAATGTGTTCCCTTGCTTGGGAGCAGCCGATAAATTGTGCTTGTCACAATGGCCCTGCACCTGCTCTCCACAGCCTTGGAATTTCTAACAAAGCATCACATTTCTGAACATAGCACTTGGGGACAGGAAAGGAAAGGAAAAAAACCCCAGTCACAACATAGACATAGAAAAAGCTTGAGAGTGATATGAACTGTGGAATTTGGAGGTGTTTGGAGGCGAAACCTAGTAGATAATTTCTCATGTGAATATTAGCTTACCAAAGGAGGATTTTAAAATGTAATTATTTAGAGATGACTAATTATTAAACAAGATGGGAAAACGGTGTCTTAGCAATCGATAGTAACTGCCCTCTGCACTAATGTAACCATTAGAATATAATTTACATTTTGACACCTTGTTGTTTCTTTAAAATCATTGTTGAAACCCTAATTCTAAGATCTAGTGATGCACAACTGTGATTTAATGTCCAGCAGAACAGCAGCAGAACTGTTTTTGTATCTTGCTCAAGAAATGCTTCTTTTCTGCTGCTATTGAATATTAGTTTGTGTATAGATTTCTATATTTTCTGGCCTTTGCAGTCTTAATGGCTGCGCATGATTCATGTGAAATTCCTGTCTATTAACCGGTACAAACAGTCCACAGAGCAGAATTAGCCAGTCAGCTCATTGTGACACGCTTAAACACACATCGACGATGATTATATTTCATTTGGAAACAAACACAGAGGAATGAGTGGACTCCCTTTACATCATTTGCACTGCTCAATAATTGAAATGCTCCTACAACTATGTTTTTTTTCCCCCACTGGTCTCCCCATACCCTTTTCATGCAATTATTGCCATCCAAATCAATATTCAGCACACTCCACTGAGCTCACTAAAGACTATCGACTTTATAAAAGTCTTGGAAATGTCTTTTTTCTCCATTGTTCTTTTTGTTTAGTTGCTGATTCAACAACTTTTTCTTTTATACTAAGCTACATAGTTTCACTCAATGGATATTTGAGCCTGAAATGTTATGCACTAATATTCATTAGGGTGTAAAATTTCTGTTTCACCAATAGGGGGAGCACACTTGCCATCATATTTGTTTCTTACAAGCTCTCTCTTTAAGCCTTTGTCGTGCGTTTTTATTTATGTCCTCCCATGTAGCCCTTCTGTAGCCTTTGTTTTACTCTCCGCCCTAAAAGGTCACATGCTGTATATTTTCCTTGATCATTTGTTTTTGTTTGGTCACGTTAGCTGTAGATGCTGGGCTCAAACATCAGCGATTATCTTGCTTCATTGTGGAGTCACTGAATACGATCATTGACACCAGTTGTCAAATGCATTTCACTACATCACCTTCTCCATCTTCACCTTCGCCATTCTTGTCTCTTTGTTTTTCACTCACTCACTCCTCTCTGTGCCTTGGCTTCCTTCACCAATACCACCCACCCCTGTTTCCCACCCTGGCTTTGCTCATGCAGCTTCATCCCCAGAGGTGAAGAGCAGACTCCTATAATTACCAAGTGTCTGTGAAATGAATCATTGGGCGGCTGATTGAGCTGCATGATGGGAAACATCCATCCTGAGTAGTACGACTGAGTGTTCTCCGCCCTCTATCCCATCTCTCTGCTGATGCCCAGGGCTGGCACATGTGCATACTCTCTGCCACTGCTGAGAGAGAAAGGGTGTGGTCTGCAGCCGCTGCATGCTGTAGCAGAATCCCTGACAGCTGATGGAGAAATTCAGTAAACACAAATGCTCGTACATAAACAACTGTACATATATGATGTATGATTGCTTTATAAAATTGTAAGTCAGTGCAGAGATTTTAAATCAGCTAAATAATGGCTCACCTAATAAGATGTACTAGTATGTTTAAAGATTTTTTTTACCTTCTTAATCTGTTTTGTCTTACTAAATTTTGGCACATTTATTTATTTAAAGGCTTTGCTCAGTGCTGTGGTATTTCATTGTGAGCCTGTTTTGGAAAGAATGTGAAGCTCATCCTCGTGTTTCTAAGTTAATTTAGATTTTTACCCCAGGTTGGGTACACATACCAAGTTGAAACGACTATAACAACGTTCTAAGTAAAATAGATAGTTATTCAGATTAGAAAATATCAGATCAAATACGTTAAGTTTCATGTTCACAGCTTCGCTGTTCTTATCAAACAAACACATTCAATTCTGTCTGAAAATGAATATTTATTTTGTTGTGTTTATTGAGCTGTACGAGTGTTTCGTAATTGTTCAAATAACTATAAAAAGTTGGGGCACAGTTACCACAGAGTGCAGCAAACTAAATGTTTATTTTTGCCTGCCAATATATCTCAGTGTTTGTGACGGACTCGAGAGAGTGTGTGCAAACTGAGCGCCCATCTTTCCTGATTTTATCCCTTTCTAATGGTGAATGAATAAAAGACGCCACTCTTCAGTCCTTAGAAAATACACAACTGTTTACTCAGGTCAGGTGACTTGTTAGCAGTAAATGTTCTTACAACTTGACAACATGATCAGTCTCTCCGGTCGCTCCTCTCGCTGCTTTCTAAGCCGACAGGAGCAGATCATTGGGAAGTCGACTGATGATTTCCCGTGAGGAATAAATGACATGACTGTTTACATTACTGACTGCTTTAAGGTCCTGGGGACTTAGTTGCCTTCAGATGTAATAACACCTCCATCTTTAAAGCTTCCTGACAGATACTGAGCAGACTCTCAGTCTGGAGATCACAAACATTTCAAAATGCCATTGCAGGTTTTGTGCAGTTTATTTTCCATTCTTAATTTCCACATTTGCAGTAACTTAACTCTCTTTAGCAAAAAGTCATTGCTATATAACTCGGGCAGTATAGACAATGCAGCTGAAGTTTTATGCATTGGGCAGAAAGTTAGTTTGCAGTAGCTTCTTGAACATTATATTTCAAGTTCCGTTAATAAAATAAATGTTTCTCTTCCAAATTACTTTTAACGTTGATTTCAATCCTATATTTATGGATTAGTTTTGAATAAACTTTATATCACCTATTCACCGTGGATGACATTGTATTAAATGTGGAATAGTGGGCAAGGTCCTGTTTATTCTTACATCCTGTTAGGAGTAAGTGCTGTGCCAAATGGTTAATTTCATGCATTCACACATCAAGAGAAAGTTATTTCCACACGCGTTTGGAGCAGCAAGTCCGCAATACAACTTCACTCATATTTGCACTCAGTGCTTCAGCTTAAACTCAACACTAAAGCTTTGGTTTGCTCTGTCAGAGCTCAGTGCGGCTGCTGCTTTGATGCTGACTCTGTGCTCACAGAAACGAAGAGCGATAGGGGCACAAACAGTGTGTGACAACAGCCCTTCTCTCTGACTGGCATTAGACATGGGACTTTATAGTGGGGAGAGGATGAGTGCTGTGACAAAGTCAATAGGACAGAAGGGGAATGGGACTGCATGGGCCTGATTGTTTAATTAGACTTTACTTCATGGCATGCCAAGCCAAATGAGAAAAAAAGGGAAAAAAAAGGATTGGGGACAAAAGTCTGATATTCTTGGCCAGAACTCATTGTCACAGATTGTGATGGGCTCATGAGATTCTGGTGAGTTGCTGATAGTGTTGTCATTGTAGAGTTAGCACTTGTGTTCAAAGCCAAGACTTTTCAAGCAAACAGCCACAATTTTTTAAATGTAATTCTATAATTATAATAATTTGCTAGTATACTCATGTGTTACTAATATTTCCTATGCTTTTCACTATATCAGAGATATCACTCATTGGTAACACTGAGCTGTGTCAACTTACTGTAGGTATTGATTCTTGGAGCTCCAATACTGTCACTTTGGGCTAAGTTGACCAAGCCTTAGCTTGCTGTCGCTGAGTGCTGGATGTTTTACCCTGTTGGCCCTATTGGCAAGTGTGTAAATGACGGATACTGTGCTGAGCATATTTTCTCAGGCAAATCCGAACAAGAGCAAAACTGTACGTTCACGCAAAACTGGACTTGTTTGACCTGACCTGAGTTTTTTCACTTCTGATGAAACTGCATGCAGGCAGGTCTCGAAGTTTTTGGAGTGACAGTTTTTGTAGTTTTGTCTCTGACACCGCCACATTGGATTTGAAATCAAACAATCAAGATGTGATTGACATGCAGATTTTCTGCCTTAATTCAAGGGCTTTAACAAAAATACACTGTTCAGAAAAAAAATTAAGGTATGCTTTGAAAACACATCAACCTGAAAATCAAAGTGAAAAAATTATGCCATTTAAATTAGTACTCAGTAGTTTGTATGGCCTCCCAACTACTGAACAACTGAATGGCTACTTGACAACATTGGGGCATCTACCAATGAGATGACTGATGGTGTCCTGAGGGATATCCTCTCAGATCCAAACCAGGCCATCACTGAGCTCCTGGACAGCCTGAGGTGCAAACTAGTAGTGCAGGATGGACCAAACCATAATGTCCCAGAGGTGTGCTGTTGGATTTAGGTCAGGTGAGCGTGGGAGCCAATGAGTGGTATCAATTCCTTCATCCTCCAGGGACTGCCTGCATACTCTTGCCACATGAGGCCGGGTATTGTTGGACACCAGGAGGAACCCAGGACCCATTGCACCAGAGTAGTGTCTGACCATGGGTCCAACTATTTCATCCCAGTAACTATGTTTTGCCTAGGCTGTAGTGGTCTGAGCATCCCTCTATGGATATGTGTCCCCAGACCACCACTGACCCACCAACCAGACCAGTCATGCTTTGTTACATGCAGCATAATGTTCTTCATGGCTTCTTCAGAGACAGTCACACAAGTGGCCTGCTGGAGGTCATTTTGTAGAGCTCTGGCAGTGCTCATCCAGCTCAAAGGACACTATCCAGCTCTCCTAGAGTAACTGCTTGTCTCCCGGAATCTCTTCCATACTCTTGAGACTTTCCTAAGCATCCTGAAGGAGCTGGACTACCCATGAAACCTCTGTAGGGTCCAGGTATCGTCTTCCTGTGACACTGACCCTCGCCAAATGCAAAACTAGTGAAAGAACAGTCAGAAAAAATGAGGAGGGAAAAGTGTCAGTCGCCTCCACCTGTAAGACTCATTTTTGCCCCTCTTGTGCACCTGTTGTTAACATAGTTAACACAAAAGCAGCTGATTAACAACCCCCTCGGTTATTTAACTGACCAGATCAGTGTCCCAGAAGTTTGACTCGATGCTTTACTCTGACTAAAAGTGTGCCTGTAATGTTTTTTTAACTTGTGCCATGGCGAAGTGTCAGGCATCATCTGTATGTCCCCAGTTTCCAGTTCCTTGATTCTTTGATTGTACACTTGTCAGTATTACAGCTGCCTCTTCTAAGGTGATCTTGACATAGTTAAATGTTCTGAATGACATGACCCGATTAAGGACAGGAGCATCAACTGTATTTTAATTAGTACTTGAAGCTCTCTAAGTGTTGTTGATTATATCTCTAATGTGACATAAAATAACGAGTGAAAGCTGGCTGTGAATCTGCCTCATCAATTACTTTCCCAGTTACTCTGAGCCTGGGAATATGTACTGATGATGTTTTTGTTTGTTTTTTTTTAAAGATGCAATTCCTTGATTCCATCCATCCATCCATCCATCCATTCATTCATTCATGCATTTTCTTCAGCTCATCCAGTTCATTGTGTTCTGGCCGGAGCCTTTCCCAGCTGAGTGAACAGTTAACCTGCCAGTCTGTCACCGGGCTTCCTTGGTGCAATATTTTAATAATCTTGATTGTTGAAGTCAATTGTGTTAATGTACAGAGATTAAATTACAAAAATTCTGTTACTGTTCAAGTACTTGCACGTGGTAGGGCTGTGGATGGTAAAACCATGAATACAGAAAATTCATACTTTTTAAAAAGTTAACTTGCCCAGACAACGATGAGACGATTTCTCACTATATGGCAATTCCCCACCCAGCTGTCATTTCCACAGACAGGTCCACAGTGAGTCATTCAGCTGAATGTCTTTTTTTTTTTTGCTGACTTTCAGAAGATGGTGATGATGGTGTGACATGTTTTTGGGCTCTGTAGACTTTGAGTTGACAAAACGGTCAGCTGAGCAGATACAATTTCAATATCATAATGCTTTTTTGTCTTTTTTCCACCTCTTCATTAAAAAAAGTGAAGGGACAGATGTGCTCAGCTGTAGAACCATACTTACAGAAAGAGTGGAGGGATGATTGTCCAGTATGACCTGCTAAAGCAGAGCCATGTTTGTGGAGGAGTCCAGAATGTGTTATATCTTTGCTCCAATATGTTTTTTTTTCTTTTTTCTTTTTTTTACTGTAATATAACTTGTATCCCTCTACTGAACATAGCATCATAAAAAGACAGTGGGTATTTCCCCACAGGCGATTCTAAATATACTGCTTTTCTGTAACACACCTGTTTTAGCACTGCTGATTGGAGAGAGATTCCCACCTGTCATGAGAAATTGGCAGCGCTATGTTGTGTGACATCTCTTTGCTGTTACTGGGTACTCTGGGTAATCCACTGCATATGGAGCAGTACCCTGACAACTGCAGCAGCTCCCCAGCAGCCTGAGAGAGATTACGACTGTGTAGTTGATGGAGTATACCTGACTATTGTCAGAGCCGTCACCTCCACCTACACACACTTCAACACAATTTCTGCCAGTCATCACAGCCTGAAGAAGAATGATTGAGCTCTCAAAATATTAGCCCTTCATATGCCCTTTCTTCTTCCAGGCTATATTTTCTGCAGTATTCCTCCATCTTCTGGATTCAGTGAATATGCATGCTTCTTTTCCAAAGGGGATGTTCAGTAAGAAAAATGAAGAAAAATGTTAACATCCACTTTTATTTTAATTATTGCCTTTGCTTCTGCTGATATGGGAAATGCCATATCTCTGTCTCCAAGAAGGACCATATATTACATTTTTTAATATGGATTCTGCTCTGAAACAAACAGAAGATATTACTTCTTGTTTTTTTTCCATGTTTAATGCATTGCTTTTTGAATATAAGTGCTTATGAGGCCTGATAAGGTCTGAAATATGTGACAGAGAGTGTAATATCGCTGCTGTGGCCATCGCTTGACTAGTCTGAGATTGTGACAAAATGCCTGCAAGGATAAGCTTCACAAAGCAGTTTGAATGTGACAGCGTGAGAGAATTGGTACGGATTTATTGAATTTTCAGTAGGATGAGAAAAAAACCCCACAAACTAATAAAACAACATGGGCTTTTTTCCTATAGGGCCATATTTATGACTTTTTGCCATCTCAATAAGAACCGAGTGCCACGGGTTTGTGCATTTGTCTTTAGGCTATGTTGTAATTATGAACCCCCATCGCCCTGCTAAGAAGGGGCTGAGAAAGGGCCAGTCACGCTGCATCTAAAATGACTTTGGGACTGCCTTTATTCTCCTGTCATGCTGACACAGTTATATTTAGTCTTTCTTTTCATGTGCTTTCTGTCAGTGCAGTATAATTTACATATGCTGTGCTTCAGAAAGAAAATACAGAAACAATAGAAGTCCCTTTAATATGAGTACACCAGAGTGACACGCGTGGGTGAGAGTTTTTATGTGTGAACTGAATACAAATATTTGCCCAATTAATTGTCTGTATGTTGGGGACTACAGTACATAACATGGTCACTTTTTCACCTCTTTTGGCCATTTTACACCAGTGATAAGAAGTAACTCATTTCTGCCTTTTAGTTGTTTGTGTTCAAAGTAAACTTGAAGTCTTAAACTAATTTATTGGATCATTATCGGGATTGTCGCCCCGCATTATTTCCCACATGGGAAAATCAAATTTTGCTAACTGTTAGTGTGTCATAAAGCTCTTTATGGCTTCTTTTATGTTGATCGTGGTCTCCTGTGTCTAATAGAGACCTCAAAAACAGATCAGGAGCACAGTTAGTTACAGCGGCTCATGTACAGTTCACTCACTCAGTTATATGGTGTAAAATACACCAAGTAGCATAGCAAGTCATTCTTTTAAACCCTTTTACTTTGATGGATTATTTGCATAAGTGTATAAGCAGCTAATCCTAATACACACACACACACACGCACACACACACACACACACACACACACACACACACGATACGATGCAGTGAGAGCTACATTTTCAGTTAAACGCTGACCAAAGTTTGACTGACATCTTTCATATCAGCATAAAACAACTGAACCGAACAAGCAGCTGCACCAATTTGATAGATATGCATTATTATAATGCACAAATGCAAAGTTAGATGTGAGGCATCTTAATTAAAGCAGTCTATAAAATTAACATAAACTTAAGCATATGCACCAGAACTTCCCCTTAATATTCCTCTTGCTGTACTTCAGCTTAGTCACCAAGTATTTCACATGGCACCATTATCTGGACCCTATAGAGCCAGACATTTCAATTGGACAGTAAAGCCTCTTTCTTTTCCACATCTTCTCCTTTTAACACTGACAGCTCTAATCATCAGAAATTGATATTTTAAATGCCAAGTCTGGAGCTTCATTAAAGTGGTGTCAGGGGCAATAATAAATATCTTTAAAGTGGGAACAAATGTGTTAAATAATGACTTCATATCAGCAGGTTCTCTTGGGGAAACTGTTTAATTCTTATGATTTACACATACTTCTTTGTCTGGGGGCTAAAATGAGCAATGGCCCATATTTTTGTTAGCATGATATGAAAGCATTAATTTTCACCCGCAAACCTGACAGGACAGGGCTCCTAGAGGCAAGTTAATACAAAATGATCACATTTTCACTCATAATCAATATTGGTCAGTGACAGTTGTCTCCTATTTTTCATTCCACCAGTTGTCTGGAGAGAATGATATGTGGCTCTTTCCTGGTAAAGGGCCCTCTCAGCGACTTGGAGATGGAAATGGCGCTTTTAACAAGTGGCCTGGGAAGCTATTGATTATAGTGCCATTTCTGGGGCTTCGGTTTCTACGGCCTGAGAGCCTCTCCAGCCTTCTACGTCTGTTGGTTCTGAACAAAGTGAAAGCAGGAGTGTTGAAACTGTGGTCACTGATTTGTTTTCAATATTTACTGTGCACATTGATTTGTCAGTATCTCCAGTATGTTTGTAGCTGAGGTGCCTGCTCAAAAAAATGAGACCAGCTAAAGCTGTGCTAGCATCAGTTTCCTTTCATTTACAGCTGCTTTTGTGTGAATGTACTGGAAAGTCCCACAAATACTGGTGGTCCAATATGTCTTGTACTTAGTCTGTGCTGGTAAACCTTCAGTGTGACAAGCTCTATTTTATTTATTTATTCTTTTAGTGGAGGAAAAGTTATTGTTCCTGCTTGGAACTAATAAATATACTGTATTTTGCCTACTATTTGAAAATTAGACTTTAACCAACATTGGGCCTCCAATTGTCAGCTCTGATCATGGATCAGTGGGTGGGTGTTGCTTTGACACATACAACCCACATAAATGTTGGTGCAAACTGACCTTAAGCCCTCCCCCCCGCCGCCGCCAAGGGAGAAGCACTTCCCAACAGCTATTAGCTCCTTTACCAGAA
>VOQJ01012702.1:37276-48467 GCA_015052665.1 Apistogramma diplotaenia
GAGGGGGGGGGGGGGGGGGGGGGCTGCTGAGGTGGTCACATATTAGGGAAATAACGCTCCAACAGCTGAGTGTATCTGTCCGTCTGCGATGGGAGCATCAGATTTATAGACCACAAGAGGAGACGGGGAATTAATATTATCACTTCCTGCTCACACAGGAATAATATGTAGCCTACAGATCAACAGCACAAATTGCTTGCTTTATCACTGTGTTTGCACATGCTTTGCTTCATAACTGTGCAATTAGTAAGTGCTGGTCAAGGCTGGCCAGACCATTAGAAACAATAAAGCAGTTTGAAAAGGGTCTAATTTAGTTTCTTATGCAATCAAGCAAATCAAATGCATTAGGGGGTTAACTATTCAGCCGGATCCTGAAATTACCCTGAATGACCAACCAATCAGCTACAAAACTACAGATGATTTAAATTAAAGTTGGACAGGTGCGTTAGTGTTCTTACTTTTACATTTCCCAGGAATCAACAGGGTAGAGTTTCATCTCCATCCAAGGGGCCTGGAAAAGAGCATAAAGCTTCAGCAAGACAACAAGTTTAATGTGTGAAGGACATGTTTCAGCTTCTGTAACCTTCAAGAGGCATCACATAATCTTTATAATTACAGACTGTTCCTTCATTCTCCCTTCAACCTATGATATAACTCAACCCTTTTCCATAGATTCATTGATGACAGATACAGATAGTTGCCACCACAGACATGGAAACATCAGTGGGCTGAACAGAGTTTCCCTCTTTCAAGGAGCCACTCATGCACAAACCTTTGTACGTGTTGGTTTGCTCACCTTCATGAATGGAACTAAATCTAAAATACTCTTTGCTTACAGTACAACTCACAGCCACCTCACTTCACAACTTACTTACTAGGCAGAGGTGGGCTAGTAGAGACTGCCTGCTGGTGCCACGTTCATGCAGTTTATTCATACATGACCTCAGTAAAGCATTTATGTATGAGCTTGATAGAAAGAGGAGCATTTGTAGTTTTGAAGGTAATAAATGTCTCTGGTGGAGATGATAGAGTGGAGCTGGTAGACAGAAAAGTGACCCAGCATGTCTTTGTTACTGTAGTCAGTTTAGTTTCCTGTGCTTTCCTCAAACTTGGATCCAGTTTTTCATGGACAACTCTTTATGTGGAAGTGCTATTAATGGATATGCCTGACCCCCCCCCCCCCTCGATGTGCCAGGCTGTGGTCCTAGCAGGAAGTCAGAGGTGGCTGCAGGGATAGAAATATTATACAAACTAATTGGGGGAAAATTAGGCAACAGCCTGACAGGAAAATTAAATCAGTGTCATTATTTTTACAATTAATATGCTTTGACTTGTGTCTTGGGGCAGGAACACATCACGGGCTGTCATGGAGCGAGCAGAAAATCACTCACTATCTGTTCCTGTGACGTTTTCCTGTTTCGCTGACATTCTGTGACTCAGTTTAATTTCATTACAGTGATTTCTCACAACTGTTTTCACCCTCTCATGTGTGCTAATGTAAAAATGTAGGCTTCTGCTAAACACTTGATTTTATTAAAAAAAAAATGTTTACAAGACAGCCAGCAAGTAGATCTGTAATGAGTGAAGTAGCTCTCTTCTAATTATGTAATCACGAGAAAGGCTAGAAAGGCAAAAAAATATGCCTGCTGTGTCTTGTTCTTTCCAATTAGATCATTAAGCTGTGTGCCTCTGCAAGTTCAGATGAATCGCTTTCTCAGATGTACGTGCCTTATGTACGCCTACACGTGGTTAGGGAAAAAATGCAGTTTGTACAAGCTGAAAAGTGTGGGCGAGATTACAGATACAGTGGTAACAGGATTGAGTCAACATTAGGTAAATGTTGTTGCTACCCAATTTAGAGTGTTAGAGGGTTGTTGATAAATGAAAGCAAAGGAAATTAATATTTCGCATGTTCTCGCACCGCTTTCTTTGTTGTATTGTATCTAAAAATGAATCCTAAAATCACAAACATGCACTAATGTTAAATTCGACATCATTATTTAAATGTGCGTACGCGTTTATTTGATATTATCTAACAATCTTGGTGTTGTGACTCATCAGGTTGTAATGAAGGACGTGTATAGAAAGGGCCGTGTTCGTACGCTCTTTTCTCTCGTCTGTGTGAATAGGACTCTGCAGTTCGTCCTTCCAAAGCTTGTTTTGAACCTTGACCCGCCTCTTTTTAAAAAACATTTTTTCACAGCTTTTTATATCTTTCATCATAGGTCTTTTTGCATTCGAATTGCTTACTTTACCATTGATCTGTCTTGTCGTTTTCCACCTATGAGGATAGAACGATAAGAGAAAATTTGAATCTTTTAATGTCTATATGGGAGTTTGAAAAATGATTTTACAGATTAAATTCAAATTGTCCTTCAGCGTCTGGTTAACCAACAGCAGCCAGACTGTTAAGGATATTTGTGGAGTGACAGAATTCAAAAGTAATAATTCATTTATCCGTCACTCCTGCTTTGGTGTGGTTTACATAATATGTATAAAAATGTGTCACTAATTTTGCTAATGTGGCTTTGGCTGTCAGTCAAAATAATAATAATACTCAACATCGACACTTCTGTCAGGTTATGTAACTTGAATATTATGCAGCTAATGATGTAAATCAGTATTTATCATTTTGATAAAACCTGAACGTTTATTGTGTGCAGTTATAGACGGAGGCAGTAAAATAACAGATTGAGTAAAGTGCCATCACCGAGTAGTACACTTATTCCTCTTTTGCCACTTGTTCTTTGTGTACAGCTTAGCCTCATTTGCACGTTCCAGGCACACGTCCTCTAATGAAGCTGATTTCTAATTGCAGAAGAAATTACACTGCACAATAACCGTGTTTTATGGGTAAATTTCAAACTGTAAACTTGCTGTGATGGATAGAAGTGGGTACATTTTATAGCCGCAGACCCTTTCACCCCCGTCGTTATCTGACTTGGCTACACCCGCGCCGCAGAGTATCTGCTTGATCACATGTGAAGATGGTCCAAGTATAATAGTGTATGCATGATTGCTTTACTGCACACAATATCCTTTCCTCTTGCATCGCGCTGTCTCTTGGTCTCTAGAGATGATCATAGCTACGATGTGCTGATTGTGATGGAGTCGAAGTTTTGCTGTTTAAACTTTGGGTTTAAATATTGTATCGCAGCAGAAGAAGTGAGCTAGTCAGCAGAATGTGTGGAGCGTGTGAAACGCCTTCCCGTTCAAGGTAATTGTTTTGTGGGGAATCTTTATTATTTCCTTGGAAATGTCAGGAGCTGAGCAGTAACATCAGCGTCTTTGGCCAATTGAATTTTTCTACTGTTGCCGGGACGATGACGCTGTCATGGTCAGAAAGCGGCATCTTTCACAAAGCATGTCAGCAGGCAGAACTACATCTCAGTAAGATTTTTTTTACCTTATCTGTGACGCTCTCCTCCACTCTAACTTGCTTTCTTTTGATATACCTCCTTACCTCTCTTTGCTCTCTGCAATAAAACTTTAAAGCGATAAGAAGCTTTTTTCTATTTCAGGGTCACCATTAGCCTGAATAATGCATTGACAAGAGAAGAGCAGTTTGAGTTCTGTGGAGCATAGAAGCACAGCCTTCAATTAAATTATACATCATTATCACAGCTGGCAAGCCTGGTGCGACGGTACCCACTCCATCCTCCTCTAAATGTTCCATGTTACTGTCTTGTCCAATATTGTGTGTCGAGCAACAGCCTCCTCTTGTGCCAGCACAGAGCTGGGATGCAGATAGCAGCGCCGGTGTTGGATGGGAACAGTCTAATACAGGGACTTCACTTAAAGTATCACACTGGTGTTATTCTGACTTCCCGAGTACACCCTTCTTTAATGGACCGCGGCCTCCAGGTTGTTAAGTTGATGCAGTCAGTTTGTAAAATAATGCAATTTGCAGGAATATGTTTAAATAGACTTTTAAAGCAATCGCCTGTTGGTATTTTCCTCCTCTAAATATCCTGCAGTGTTCATCCTCAAATGGAGTGTTTGAGCCTGTGACCACACCAAGAAAGAACATTTTAAGAATTGGCTCAGTTATTGTTTCTGCTTGTGTGTTTCATTCGTGCTCTGCCGAGGAAGGGAATTTCTTCAAATTTGGCACGAACATTCGGCTCGTCTAAAAGAAGAATTCATTAGAAACTATGGCCTGTGGTCGACAATACATGTTGTTGTGGCCATACAAAACCCATTTCTGTCCCACTTCTGACATCTGCTATGTGTAACATAACATAGCATCAGCAGATCACTGGCACACGAAGGAATCCGAGCACTCGTCTTGTAAAATATTCCATTTGAGGTTTGCTCTTCTTACTAAAACAAAGGGGTGTTTGCACTTACAACAGTTGTAGCGAAGAGTTCTCGCTGTTATTTAAAAGCAGAAGCAGAAAATCACAACTTTCAGTGCACATCTTACTTGTTGGAAAAAAAAAGAAAGCTGAAGTTGAGGGACATTCTCTAGTGTGTTATTACCTGCCCTATATTAGTGCTGCATTATTAACATTGTCCTTAGCCCACTAGTTAATTAACCCCAAAGACCTTAATTTACAGACGAATAATGCATAACAATGGATTAACTTCCTGTTCTCATTACTAAGATTGATTGATTAAAATCACAGCTGCGTTATCGGTCATGTTTAAATATGACCATATTATCAGCGAGTTGCCATTATTGAGCTGCTACTAGAAATTAACTCTAGCTTACTGTATTCATTTTTCTCATATGCTGACAAAGCTGCTACATTAAGCCATTTTGACTGTAGAGACATAAATGCCACCAAGTTGTGAGCTGTTTAAAGTCAAACCTTGTTAATGCATTTTAATCTCAGCATTGCCCTGTGATGAAATGCTTGCAAAACACCATTTGCAATAGAGTGGCTTTGTAGAATCAGGTATCATTCAGAAATCTATAGATTTTAATAAGACAAGGGACCCGAAATCTCCATGTTTTCATTAGCAGTCCAAGTTGTAATAACCATGTCCTGTTTCAGCAGGCCTTTTGTTACATGCATGTGACCAGTCGGTGAAGAGAGCAGAAAGATTGGATTTGCCACTGGCTATTATCTGGCTGCAATTTGACCCGAGAGGCACAGCTAGCGGGCCTGCTGATGGGGGCTCCTGAACGACTGATACGACAGATTGATTTCAAATGTGAAAATTATGTTGTTTTATATGTATTATTACACAATAATGTCGCAGTTTATCACGAGAGCAGCTTTTTTTAAAAAAGAAAATAAATCTCCCTGGTTGTGCTTGTACTCAGCTGTGATGTTGGATAAAATTCAGTTGGGGAAAAAAAATCATCTTCCTGAGTTAGGAGGACACTGTGGCCTTGTGTTTTATTGTATTGAGCTCATATTTAGTGCAGCATTATTTCTCTGTGCACTTTTGTGTCGCTGGATTAGTGTGTTTATTGTTCAATTTATCACGTTGGGTTTACCTGCCGTGAAAAATCTCTCTGTCTCTTAATGTGTAATGGCTCTGCTTTGCAAATACAGGGAAATGAATATTAACAAGTGGTCTTCCAGCTGATGCCCTGCAAAAGTTCTAGAGTGCAATTTCTTACAGAGAGTACAGTAACTCGGGGAATATTAACCCAAAGGCAACAGGTGTAAAACAGAGGAGTTCTCAGGATCACCTCGCTCTGCTAGAGGCTGTAAAATTCATGAAACAGAAATCTTAGATCACTCCGAGGTGTAATCTGTGCCATTAATGCTCTCACCTTTGCTTTCTGACAGAGGGGGCTGGCTGTGATGCAGTGGATAAAGTGAAGTGATATGTGACCGTGGATGCTTTGAACAATGAGGTGGAAGTCTGCACAGAGAGGCTGGATTAGGAGTTTAATGGCTGGTAAAATTGTGGCATTTCGTCCAAGGTGACCCCTGTGGAGAGGTGATCATGCCAAGGCTAGATGAAAAGTGAGGGTAATCCTTCCTTCCTCATTTTCAGATAGATGTCACCAGCACAGGCTTTGTCACCAAAGCCCAAGGCATGTAATTACACTTTTATTGGCTTTAGGGAGCCTGCATCATTCATTTAAAGAATAATCTCACTTCTGAGCACAACCCAGCGCACATATAGATCATACCTGCATGAAAGCCTCTTGTTCTGACTTGCCGCGGTTTAATGGACTTCTATGAATATAGGCTTGATGCATTGCTAACTGTGTAGGGTGTTAATACCTGAGTGTTATCCAGACGTTGGCTCTCTCTCCTCCTCAGTTGGATGTTTTGTGAGCTGAAGAGCAAGGCCATATGAGTATGACAGCAGTAGCATGTGAGTGTCTGGATCTACTGCCAACCAGCCTTGACACCATTAGCTCTGGTGACACATTAAGGTTCTGTTTGCCTTGTAATTTGTTTTGTCTGTCAGTTTGATGGATGTCTTGTTTGCCGGCACTTCCTCACACATTGGAAAATGGTGGCTCGAGGACATTGTTAAACGAACTTCAGAAAGGGAGGCAGAAAGCATTTGTTTTCTTCAAACAGGTTTTTTTTTTTTTGGTGTGTGTGTGTGTGTGTGTTAATGGGTGTGTGGAGCAACGTCTTTACTCCCCCCCACGTCACACACCGGATAATTAAAGGTGAAACGCTTGTTTGAGGGTGGAGGCAGAGGGATGAGTGAGCCAGGAATGGAGATGGCAGTGACTTTCTTTAGAACAAATTTCTCAGCACTGAAATTTAAGTCGTATCCTCACAAAATGATTTGCACCGGAGCGTGAAGACTGTAAAACCACAATAATGTCAATTTGATCTCCTCTTATTTCCTGTAAATGTATGTCGGTAAGCACCACTTTCGGTAATTCCGCTCCATTGCAAATGCTTTGTTCATACTATTGACCTTACTTCTGTGACTGAGCAGCATGGCAGTATCCATAAATGCAGTTTAGCACACTTGAGGAAGTGTAGCGGTATTCCAAAGAATGGTTTCACCTCTTTCTGCTCAGCAGGTCAGGCAAGCGGCAGCACGGGACTGTTGAAAATTTCACTGCCTGACCACTCGCCCCCAGCTGTGCAGTGTGGGAAGCCATCAGAGCCTTCTACCTCAACCACTCAGCTGTGGAAACATTTCTGCTACAGCACTAGCTCAGCTTAATGAGCCACTTCACCATTACCTACAATACATGCAACCCAAAGGTGGGTGAATGAATAGATGTACAGTCAACACACTTTATTTGGTGCTCAAGCTTCAAGGATGTTTCAGAAATGGAAAATGCCAAAGAACATTAATGTTGTTGGTTGTGTGGCCAAATATTGAAATAGCTCGTATAATATTTGGCAGCTGTATTAGTGTTTCAGAAAAGCAGTGAGTTCAAGTCAGTGACAAAGTGTGTCAGTTCATTCAGGACTTTTTTATTCAGTACTTCATGCCTTCTGTGAAGCGATGCCCCCAGCACTGTGAATCCCATGAACTTCTTAATATTGTTTAGATAGAGAATTATTTTGGCCATCGTATAATGTTCAACAGTGCACTCAAATGGTTTAATGTCTCCTCTCTGTAGCAGTGTCAATAACAAGGCCGCTGGTCTCAAGGAGACAAGTTGTGGATGGATCTAGCTTAGACTCATTCACACCTTAGATTAATATGGTGAATTTTACATTTGACAGAAAATTGTCATCTCTTTACTTAAGGGCTTCATGTTCAAGGTATTTGTTTGCAGGTGTTCTGTGGTACAAGTTTGGATTCTTTGTAAAAGACGGGTGTAGCTATTGTGAAGCCACCTACTGGTTAGTGAAGGGCAGTTGTAAAGCTTCGAGCTGAGTGCTTCCATAATTTCCAGCTCTGTGTTTGTAAATCCGATGTGACAAATAAGGACACTGACTGTTCACGGACTAGCACCTTACCCTAAAACATGACCTGTATCCTATGTCCTGTTTTATACTTTTAATGGGGACCACATTTTACAAAATGAACATCATATTTTATTTGGTAAGACTTGAAACTAGCGATTAAGACCATACACTTACCAAGTGAGAGTTTACTGACGCTGAAGCATCATTTGCCATCATCATCTAAAGCCTCTTTTCCAACAATGCCTACTTGGCTCAACTCGACTCTACCAGGTTTCAGTCATTTTCCATTACAACTGAGTACCACCTCAGCAAGGAAAGTCCTCTGATATCATTTGTACTCGACATAAACACAAACGTTGATCCGTCTGGATTCTGTCGCCAGCCACCGAGCACACAAACATCTGTTAGTGTGTAGCCATTTCCCTCATTCCCAGGTTTCAAAAAAGCTTTCATGACTCATCTAGTACACAACAAATTTACCTGTTTCCAGGTACTACCCACCAAATGGAAAACCCCAAAAACTGAACTGACTCAAGTAGGTACTAGTGAAAAACGGTGATAAATAAAAGTCGATTTCACTTTTAAGAACCAGAATTCATTATATTCCTCCTTTATTGTATACGCAGTCTGCAAGTATGCTCTACATAAAGGCACCTGGGCATCTCCAGTGCACAGTGGTGTTAGTATGGAGTGAGTGAGCAGCATATGATGGAATGCAGCTCAGGTGCTGCTCTGCTGGTTTGTTCTGTCAGCCCATGTTGACAGTGTATTCAGCTCACTCTGTCTCAAAACTTGACTAAAGTTGGTAAGCCCTGTGTGCCATCGCTCTTCCCTCTTTTCCTCGGGTGGTTTCATTTGTTACAGCAGACCTTGAAATTTGAGAGACTGTGTGAAGAGCAATGTAAGACTGTAACAGACATATCAGAGTCTAGAAGCCATGGCTTGCCTTCCATTTCTTCCTCACATGTGGCGAAGATAATATGTTACAGCTGAATCTCTTCACCACTCTAATCCACGGAGCAGGGGATGAAATCTTATTTAGGGATCAGCAGCAGTGCATCACTGCCATGATAGCAACAACATGCAACTCTGCAAGCTCTTTTTTAAGAGCATTAGAGCCTAGGAATGAATCAGTCAGCAGAAAAAGAAAAAAAACCTTTTTGGCTCAATTATTTTTTTATTTTTTTCAATTAGAAGCGAAACAGCTGGATGCTGGTTTCTTCGTGTCTTACTGAAACAGTCATGTCTTAATCCCTCCATTCATTGAAAGTATCAACTATACTAGCCATTAAATATGTGTGCATTAAACAGGGATGTCTGTTTGAATTGCTATAGCAAAATATTTGAGACAGAGAGCGTTGGATTATTCAAACACAAAAGCTTGGTGAATGAGCTTTCCTTTTGTATGTGTTTGTTTCCTTTTCTGTCCTTTTAAATCTCAAGCCAAGCTTGTCTCTGAAGGATATGCAAATTTAGAAGAAGAATAGCTGTCTGGCTCCCTGAGAAGCTCTCATCCTGTACTGTAGCTTCAATGCTGAATAGAGCTGGGAGATTTCAATGTGCTATAAGGGGCCGTTTTGACAAACTCTTCCTTTTGAGCGATGAAATAAGCGTCTGTTCGCTGTCTGAGCAACATAACCGGACCCTTTGGTAGAGATTAAAGCATTTCTGTTTCTCTGTTCTGTTGTTGTTGGTCTGCATAATTTTGGATTGTCTATAAATAGCTAATATCTGTTATCCCGTATCCTGTCACCACTTTTATTCTCAAATCTTATTTTAGATTTTGACAAGCTAGTCTAAGTCTCAATAACACCTGCTCATATAAAAGGAAGGAGGGCACCTCACTTCAAATCATGTGGAATCATTGGAGGCTGAACTTGCTCCTCTGTTACACTTGCATAGCAAATAAGGGTCTCCGAGGAGCCGTGAAAAGCTGGAGGAAAGTGTCGCAGCTTATAAACAGGAGCTCAGGAGAGGCAAAGTAAAACTGCAGAACTGCAGTTTGACAAGCAGCTTCAATCTTCATCTCACTCAAGTAGCTGCTGACTGTGATTGTTCCCCACAAAAACTCAAATGGCGTCGCTTTTATTTTGCGCTCGTAATGCTTACAGTGTTTCCAGCGCTCAGTTTGGCATGTGCAGGGATGCAGTTATCCGGTCTATGGGTGCAGCCAGAGTGTTTTTGCTGTAAACATTTGTTTGTGATTAAGAAGACACCATTAGCATATTGGAACTCTGTTCCAATTAATAAAGATAATTTCATCCATGCCCACACATGCCCCAAATCTGTGCATGGTGGCAGCCTACAGTAACAGCTGAGAGGATAGAATTCGACTCAAACAGATGAATGAGCAGATGTGAGTTGACAGTTCGCCGCCACAGGTGAATCTGATGTTGGGGATATCATAGACAAAAACAACCTACCCCAGAATCATTTTCAACAACGTAATGATTTATTCTAACGTGGCTATAAGCTACTTATGACCCAAAATATCATTCGATTTTTTTCCTGCCCGTTTCCCCTCTATCTGCTACATGTGTTTCCAGTGATTTTGACTCTGTTAGTTTAAACGCTCTTCTTAGCAGTTTCTTAGTTAAGCTGAGGACTGAGCACAATTCATGTTCATCATCCTCACATGCACTGCTAAAGTGGTAGACGAAGCCCAGACTTCTCCTCATTAGGATGAAGAAGGCGTATGATCGCATATGAATATTTTATTGTATGTGCAATATTTTATTGTATGTGCAATGATGGGTTACTTCAGTAAGCCTCAAGGGAAGAGCGTTGCTGCAGCTGTAGCTACACTGTAGCTTTGCCCACTGGAAACAATCTTTCATTATTCTCTTGACCCCGTGGTGTATGTAACCGCAGCTAATGATGCTTAGAATGTTTGTACCATTACTTTTACATTAATGTCTTTTACATTAGCACCTTCTTTTTTATTCTTTATGGACTGTAATGGTGTTTTTATAAATAATTTTATAGCAACATCAGTTGAGTGTATCGCATGTATATACAGTAAAACCCCATTACAATGGTTATATAGCTATAAATCCAGGTGTTGTGCGTGTAGGTGACCTACTGATGGATAAACCCACTCGTGTGTTGAGTTTCTCCAGACTCGTCAAATATTATATAAAAGTTGTGTTCTTTCTGAGATAGATGATGATATTTGAATCAAAAACATTTAGGGGTGATATCAAATTAACCACACAATACTTTAGTTAACTTAAGCCCCCTCCTCAGTAAAAAAGGAGAAAAACAGAGTTAAGCTTTTTTTTTCTGTGCCCAGGATTGGGATGACATGCTGTCTTTGTTATCTTACACCCAACATCAAACTCCTGATCTCAATCATAGCCATTTTTTCCTTTTTTTTTTTTTTTAAATCT
>VOQJ01012705.1:0-11014 GCA_015052665.1 Apistogramma diplotaenia
TCTCTGTTTTCTTGCCTTTCCTCTTCCCCGTCCCCTCTTCCCCTTGAAAATCTATTTTGTCTTCCTTCTTTAAACTCTTTTGCTCACCCCCCCCCCTCCTTTTTATTAAAAAAAAATACATTTTCTCCTGTATTTTTTTACCCTCATTGTTAATTACCCTTCTTCCTCCCTTTCCTCTGTATCCGCTGTTTCTTTCTTTGGACATGTCCTCCTCCCCTCCCTTAAAGAACGCAAAGTCAAGGGGCTCAAAGCACAAGTCCAGACGGAAATCCAAAAAGCAGAAAAGACCTTCCAGTGTATGTAACTTCCCTCATTTCGAGCCAAAATGGTGGCGTGCTGTGAGCACGCCATCCACGGCGGCTCATTATCGTTATCTTTAGATTAAATGTGCTTGTGCCTGTTGATTAACACCAAAGCGTCACCGTCTGTTTAGCTTTTTAATTAACTGCAACTTGCTTTGAACAGACAGTTTTGACTGTAGTCGGAGCCTTCTTTTTCCTAGGAGAATGATGGAATGTGTTATATTGCTACTTATTACCTTTTTTGCATTTTTAGTGTTTAGTGTTTCCTTTTTGGTACATAGCAGATACCAGGTCCTCCTTACCTCACTGCATGATGAATAACAGTTTCTTGGCAATTAAACTGTACATATGGAAATGACTAACCATGTTAGCCTCCTCTTGTGTTATGCTGTTCCCTCCTGCCTCCCGCTCTCCTCGACCCCTTAATCATTTCCATCTTTTACTTTTCACCCCATCGGTCTCATTACTTTCTGTCACTCATCTCACACCATACCCCAGGCTGGAAGGGTCCCTGGAGGGGCAGCAGCGACTCAGCACAACCTGAACGACCTCATCGTGATCCACAGCATCCCCCTGCAGCAGAGGAACCTGGGTGTGCTGGATAGAAGCCAGTATGATCACATTTTATTCTCCTAACCTGTGAGCGGTGGTCTCAAAATAGGAATTGGATCCCACATTTTAACATGTGATTTAAACCTGTAACGGGGAATGAAAAGAGACAAAGATATCTCTGAGTTTTCTATTTGCTGGAAAACACATTTTGCAGAACAAGAGGTACAAAGCATCATTCATGCACTGTTTTTGTCTCTGGTCCTAACACCTTGTTTGGCAGAGCGCTCAGCCAGTTGGCTGGTTGGAAACCGACTATTCATCAAATGTGTTTTGCTCTCTTTTCTTCCCACACAGGGAGCCAGAAGAGCGTGCGTCTCTCAGACCAGGATCCAGCGCGGTCGCCTCCAACAAACCTCGCCCTCGCCGACCCCTGGAGCAGAGCTCTTCCTCGCTGTCCCGCTCGGCACAGTCGGCCCGGCGCAGGAACCCTCCTCCCCGAACCCTCCTGCCTCTCGTTCCCAATCCGAGTCAGTCCGGTGGGGTGGGATCCATGGATGAGGTCATCCGCGGGACACGTCTGTGAGTTTTAGCATCATGAGAAGCCAGCCGGATCTCTCCTCCCCTCCTACACCCTGTGAAGTTGTGCAGATGTTGAGAGAGGTTGCATTCAGAACAGACTCCCTTTCAGCCTGTGGCTTATGGCTCTGTGCTGTAGAATAATGCAGGTGGGGGGGGGGGGTCATAGAAGTCTCATAGAACTTGTCATGAACAGCAGGTGAAAGACACTGTGCCATAATCCGATGGTGAATTCAATAAGCACGTTCAATTTTGATTTAAAGTCCTGTTTTGTAAATGTTCCCTGGGACCAGGCCAAGTGTGCCCTTTGGGGGCCATCGATGGAGCATAAAACAAAACAAGCTGTCTTGAAATGTGCGTCTTCATCCACAGACCCACGGCCAGTGACCGACTGACCTCTCCACCATTGCCTCTGAGCAGAAACACACTCCTTCCCCCGATTAGCACCGGGGACTCCGACTCATCTTACTCAGGGCAGCCATGTAAAACTGCACAGGTACAATAATGGTCCAGCAACCCTAAAGAGACAGTTTCACAAATGCAGTAAAACACCCCACAGTCTGCTTCATGTCCATTTATTATTTTTCACCCCTCCAGCGCCAGAAGGGACCGTCCAGCCGTGCCCACAGTGCCGTAAATGACGAAGCTGGCAGGTCAGCTCCGAGGGATCGTCACCACCTACTGGATGTCTTCTCTCGCCCCAACACAACTCACACATACAGGGTGAGATGCTGTTTAATCACCACACGGCGCACAGCTACTTTCCGGCCCCGTAGAGAAGCTGTCATGTTTTTTTATTCTTTTCCAGACATCAGGTGTCGAGTAGCTCTTTGTCACAATGGTATCAGTAACTCCAGATTATTAGCTGGTATGGTTAATGCTATGCGTTGTACGATTAGTTAGCACAGCAGCGTGTCTGACGCCTGGCTCTGCTTTCAGTCGGACACTCCGTACCGTCGATCCTTCACAGTATTGGACAGCATTGGGCAGGGGCGACCGGGCAGGGCCTCTGTGGGCACAGGTCAGAAATTCACCCTGAATATTTGAAATCATTAAAAATCTGCAGGAGTAGATTTTGATACACTGCGCTGCTCTTCACCAGCCCCTCTGTACTCATGTTCCAAGTATGTTCATTTAAAAAGATTTAAAAAACAGATTTTATTATGCAGAAAACTGATAGTGGTGTAGATATGCAACCACTAATTTAAGCTCTCTATTCTAAACATTTCAAAGTATTCCTATTATAATATTGTTATAGCTGAATCTGTATGTGAGTATACTTTAATAAAACTATTTTATTTTGCGCTCGTAGTTCATAAGCTTTAACAGTTCATCCTGGGGTAAAGTGAGCTGAATCACTAATAATATGAGCTGACACTCCTGCTTCCCTCTGCCCGTTTCCTGTTTTGAACACACACTTTTAAGATGGATTTCGTAGCACATCAGCTAATAACTTATGCATTAATTAATTCCTTCATTCCACCAGACTCTCTCGGAATCGGTGTGACCGGCATCAGTCTTGGCATTAGCAGCTCGTCTATCTTGGACTCATTTTCCCACCACCCCTTGGGGCACTCGCCCATCAAAGACGAAGAGGAGCCAGACCCACAAGCCCCTGTCCCAGGTCAGTAGATTAAAGTGGCTGATGAAACTCTTTCAGACTCGGGCCTCAGATGAACTATAAATGCGGGAGATTGCAGCAGCAAGTATGATTTTAATTTAAGGTTGTTTATTAACTTCAGATTTTTTTAATCCTTCCTCTCAGCTCCACCGGTGCCTGCGTCAGTCCCGCCTCGGTCTCACACCCGGGGAGGCATCTCATCCAGAGCCAGCAGACCTGGCTTGTAGTTTGCCTCTAATCTCCAGACTCTTCTCGAGCCACTCGTCTTTATACAGCGCAACAAAGTGCAACCCTTTGCAGCATCCGTGCCCACTGAACACTTTGGTTTTACAGAAGTAGCAGACTCTTTTTCACATTTTGCTGCTTTTGTAATATTTTTTGTGGAAGCCCTATTTTTGTATTTCACGAACTGGCTTATGAGGCTGCCAAACACTAATCATTTTCAACAGTAACTCCATCTTCACGTACAGTACGAGCTGCATAAGTGGACCTTTTGTACTAAGTACGTATGATGTGAATATGTATATACCTATTTATATGTGAATGTACTGTATATTATCCTCTGGTGTGTTGTTGTACTGGGAAACGACTATGCAGGGAACAACACATCAACCCCGACAGGATTACAGAGGATAAAAAGCACTTTTTTTTCTCCTCTGATGCTACATCAGAGTTTAGTACTGTATCTTTTATAGGAACGCAATTTTCAACCGTCCTGTGTATGAAACGAGCATTTATCCATAGCTTCTTTGCATATCATAATGCACAGGTGAAAAAAACAACAAGACAGGCCACCTTGCTCTCTGTGAAAGCTCATTTAAAATCATAAGTCATAGGAGGGGGTGTGGGTGTAAGGCTGCAACTACACTACAGTAAAGGAACACAAGAGGCAGTGATGTTTGTAAATAGCTTGTCATGTATGTGCAAAATGTTATATGGAATGTGATGTTAATAATCTAAGCCAAGTGGAGGTGCTCTGACAGGTAACATCAGGGGTACTGCAAAAAAGGACAGTTTCTATGTAATCAGGCTCAATTATCAGACAGCCGTGCCACAAAGCTTGAATTTTTTTTTCCCAATGCATTTTCTTTAAACCTCTTTTATAAGAAAATAACAATAAAAAGCTGTGTATAAACGATGAGCTGCATAACTGGATTTACTCGAGTTTTATTAAGACAAACGAGACAATACGGCGTCACATAAAATCTAAAGTGGCTGAAAATTGTGATGTAGCTGCTGTACAAACAATGTATATCAGTATTCTTGAAAATACTTCTTTTTTTTTTTAATGAATTTCTGCCACAACTTATTTACATTTTATTAGCTAATATAGAACATTTTACTTTTTTGCTTTTTTTCCTTTTTGGGGTTTGGCACTTTTTTTGGAGTATTTTGCTTCCAGGCCAGACAGGAAACTGTTAAAATTCTGCTCTCTGGACTGCTGCCTTTGCTGTAGAGAAAGAACCAATAAGAAAGGAAAATTAGTCAGAGAGCAAACGCCTGCGAGTTTCATTCATTCGGACATGCGTTTGTCACCTTAAGCATCATCACAAGACTGTCGTCCTGGTCATCGAGCCCCATCTTTTTCTGCATTTCTTCTGCTTCCTGTTGCTCTCTGACAGCCTGGAAGGTTAAGTGCATTCGTTAAGCCGAAAGACGCCGCAGCCTCATCCTTTCTATCCATTTCTTATACATCGTTAGCACTGATTAAAGTTTTATGAGCATTTTTGGCCATCTAACAATCGTGCAAGAACAAATGCACGTAGGCTGTGACTTAACGCCAACACATCTCTCACCCTCTTCCTCCGGGCCCTTTTCTTCTTCTCACTCTCATGAGTGAAAGCCGGGAAGGCTGTTACTTCGCCACTATCGATGGCGGCCTGGATGATGCTGCACAACCTGGGCTCGTCTTCTTGGGAACAGCAGAGAGCTGAGGCGGTGATGGCATCCATGTCTCCCTCGTGCTGCACGTAAAGTTTGATCAAATCCTGCCGCTCCTCGTCCGAGCCCTTATACGTCTTCTCGAATTCAAGGATGTCCTGCACTGTGATCTGCGGGGGTGGGTGGAGAGACGGCATGTTGTGAAGACTAATGTGTTAATGCTGCATAAACAGTTGAAATATATTAGCATTAATCTACAATTATACGTATATCTGATCTGACTACACTGACAAACAAACAGCAATCAATGTGACTCACTAGTGAGTCATAATAATGAAGAATTAAACAATAAAGTCATCCTGGGCTCCGACACCTTTGGAAAAAGCAGTCTCCAGTAGTCTTCCCAGCAGCGGTCTTGCTTGAGGACGTCGGACTCTTCGTCCACCACTCCCTGCTCATCGTAAACAGCTCTCTGCTCCTTATCGCTCAGCACCGCGTACAGCTTTCCCAACACCTGGAGGGAAATTTTACACCAAAATATATTACTATCAATACACTGATTTAGAATTGCACTGAAACACTGATGAACTGAAGGCATTACTGTAAGTTTTTTTTTAAAGCCACAACTATACATTAAGAACTGAACAAGGGACATTTGTTAGATGTTGCCACACATATATCATAGGCATTTTGACAGCTGTGAAGATATATGAACTCATTAAGGCTAATGCTGCAGAGGCTGAGCAGATGCTTTTGCCTGGCAGTACTTGATCAACAAGATTGTTGCAGTAAATTGTATAATTACACAAAGATAACCAGAATAAATACAAACTGTAATTTTTCAATGATAATTTTACTTAAGGGAAAAATACCATCCAAACCTACCCGACCCTGTGTGAGAAAGTAGTTGCCCCCTAAACCCCGTAACGGTTTGTGCCGCTCTGGGCAGCAAGAACTGAGGAATTTTTTAATTCAGCCACACTGTAGAGTTGTCTTCAAATGTGGTAAATCCACACATGATTCATGATTTAGTGGGGGTAGCTTTTTCCCTCTAACAAATTAAATCCTCATTTAAAAACTGCACTTTGTACTAACTCAGGTTATCTCTAATTTAAAAATTAGTTTGCTGATTCAAAACATGCAAGTGTGACAAATATGGCAAAAAATACATCAGGAAAGCTTTTTTACAGCAATATAAGTATTTCATTCTCTGGACATGTTTCATTCTCTTGGTTATGTGGCTAGCTTTAAAAAAAACTAAATTTGTCATGATGGATTTTAAAAAAGTATCAATGTTGTGATGACAAAATGTGACATTTTACTTCTATTTGACAACAAGCTTAGCTTTTATGTAAAAGGAGCAAAGTCTTTCCATCATTTCATAAGTGGACATGTATGTGGGCTACCACTGACCTAACCTGCCTATTTAGCACCTGAATTATAGTGAAAACATGAGTGCGCATGAGCAGATGCCTTTCTATCACTCGGGGAAACGATGTTCAGAACATCTGTATTCCTAAAGATAACACAAACGTATTCCCAGATCCAGTCACTGGATGTTCCTGGGATGCAGCCTGTGATATCACAGATATGTAGCAGATTCTTAGCTGTAGCTTCCCTAAGCTGTGTTAGCTAGCTTGTAAACCTAGCTTACTCTCTCTGTGTGTGTGTGTGTGTATTGTCTCGCAGCTAACAACAACGAGCGTTTACCTGAAATTTCTCTGTGGCCAGCGGGTCGTCGGGAGCCCGGTCTGGATGGACTTTCAGCGACACTTTGTAGTAGCTCCTCCGGATCTCAGCCTCTGGCGCCTCTTTGTTGATTCCCAGAACCTCGTACAAGTTTGAGGTCTTGAAGAGCTCGTGGCAACGCTCGAGCAGACCCATACTGACAGCAGACCAGGCGCTTCAGTCTGACGTTTGACAGGAAAATCGCTTCCTCCTGAGCGTCTACACGACGTGTACAGGGTAATTTTTTGCCTGTCTAAGAATTAATTTCGTTTCTGCTGTTGCTATGTCGGCAATATCAATTTGGCGCGCTAGCCTGTCACAGACATCAGTACGTCCATCGACGTGCTTGCGTAACATACACAAACGCCCTCTGATTGGATTGTATGACCGGCATCGTCAGACTGCGTAATTAGGACTTATAAAAACCTTATTGTAAAACAAAACTTATCTTTTGTGCATAAAAAATTGTGGTTACAAACAGCCTTTTAATACTTACATGCACATGCTCTTGGTAAGTATTTTCACGTTATGCTGCTTTCTGCTTTTACTGCATATTTTGAATGCAGTTATTGCATTCAGTACTCCATACTATATTCAGGCTTTAGTTACTTATTATTTTGCAGTTTAATTACACGAGTTTTCTTCTTCTTTTGGCTGTTCCAGTCAAACCAATTCTCTGCATGTCCTTTTACTTTCGGTACCTTAAGTATACATGGAAATATACAATCTCTGCACTGTTGTATAACTTTTAAAAAGTCGAAATACTTGGTTCCCCACGTTGCAAAACAAGTATACAACACAAGACTATGTTTAAATTATTTTGCTGCACCACTTTCCACATAATAAATCTGCAATAGGACACAGGGCTGCACACAAGCTTTAAATCTGTGTTTTCTCTGCCGGTTTTCAAGAAATAGTATTAAAATTTCCAGCAGGTATGGTTGTCTCTGCATTGAACCCGTATAGTTTATGGATAGAGCTTTTTTACCAAGCCTGCTAGCCTTAGTTAATAACTTAGATCCACCCTCTCATTCAAGTAGGGTCACTTCTGGCTCCAGTAAACAACATGTCCACATGCTAAGGTTGAGGCTGACTGGTGCAGACAAATGAATGTAAATAATGACATTGGAGCTGCTCTGGCTTCATTTCTCACCAGTAACAACTGAAGGTGTAAAAAAACCAAACATAATTCAGTGAGGGCTTTCGCAACCTAATGCACATACATCAGTGAGGCAGAACCATACAGATACCCAAGTATTTATTAATGAGTTTGAAGCAGCACAAGAATACATCAAAGACAATGAGGCAAGTCACTAAGTATTTTCACTGCTTCATGCGAAAGCAGAACACAAAGATACACACTGACTTTGAACTTAGCATCTGTAGATTGCACCCATCTGTGTTTATAAGCCTGTACAATATGCAGCACTGGAGATATATACTACAACCCCCACCCAGCCCATCTCAGATGTTATCTAATTATTGCCCCATCTGCTTCTGTTGCATATTTGGCACAGTCTCTGTTGCTGTTTTGTCTTGACTTTTGTCATCACAAACCTCATCCGTCCTTTGTATTCTGACACAAAATAAGCACTTGGACAACTGGCACATTATTATTATGATCAACAATGAAAAAAAAAATGACAATAGCACAAGAATTGTATTGTAAATGTTTTGAACTTTTGCTGGTGTGCATAGCCTTCTCATATGCTTTCCATCCACTTGCACAGATCTTGTAAGTGGAGCTCTTGAATGTAACCGTTGCTCCTCCAGAGGGAATATTTCCTTGTTTTGGTAACAGTCTCTCTACAACAGTCAAATGGCTTCGTTCTCTTGGACAGTCTTTACAGCATGCCCATGGCTGATGCATTTTTCCCTTAACTGGGACAGTTTAAAAACCTCCTGTAGGGGGCAGCAGCTCAGCATTCCTTTCTAGTCTTCACCATCTTGCTGGCGTACTTGATAGGGATCCCCCAGCGTCTCATTAGATAGACATCAAACACATAGGCCTTTCCTGGCTCCAGGCCTCCAATCACAGCTGTAGTGACGGCCCGCCGAGGATTCAGCTCTTGGAAATACTTGCAGAGAACTCTCTCGGTATCAGAGCGGGACTCTGGGCCCAGACAGGGTGCAGTTAGAGCTGATACTCCCCCAGCTTCTGCTTCACGGCTTCCAAGCTTTCTGCGGTACACACAGTAAAGACTTCGTTCCTCTGTGCCCATCCAGGCTAAGGTGACACTGTTGCAACCACGTAATCGGTTGAAGGATTTTATCTGCAAGGTGGAGGGCAGAGATGGGACCCCTCTGCGGTGGTAAGCTGATGAGGTCTGCATTTTCACTGAGGCTGCCAGACCTTCTGGTAGTGACGGGTCTGTAACAGCGGACGTGTGGCCGGTGGCAGGTCCTTCTCTCTCCAGGTGGATGAGATAGGAGGGACTTCCCTGGAGCCATATGTGCACTAATTCTCCCCTGACAGCCTGAGAGGTCAAAACCTGACCTTTACTAGACACAGTGACCTTGACCTTTTCACCTCCCCCACAGCTCTGCAAAGTGAGGAGGCCACTCTGTTGCCAACCCCGAGGATGGAAACTGAAGAACTGCTCCGACTTGAAGCCTCTGTCTTGGAAGGTCACCCACTTCAGCTCTCCTTCTCTGAGGGTGGTGATCGCAGGTCGAGCCTCCTCATGTGTCCGGGCAAATGTCCCCTTGTACGTCATGCTGGTCCCGTTCAGCCTGTCGACCACAAAGACGTCAAAGTAATACTGGGTCTCAGGCAGGAGCTCAGAGACGGTGCAAACACTCTCTGTTCCCTGACACACACATTGGAGGTCTTCATACTCATCAGTGAGGGAAGGCGGTGCACTTCGGGGTTCAGGATAAGTGTCCCACTGCTGCCACCACCACTCTTTCAAAATCGGCCAGACTGTCACGCTCCTCCTTCTCTCCTTCTTCTCCTGCTTCTGGTCGTTCTCTTTCCTCATACTCCGTTGCGCGGCGCAGAGGCTGGGGTAGTTCTGCTGCGAGTTGACGAGGACACAGTATTCGTAACTGGTTTGCGTGTGTGGGAGGCTCGTTATGGAGGCACTGGGCACCCAGCTGAGGGTGACACTGGTCATGCCTACACCCAATGTGTGAACCTGCGGGTCAGCTGGGAGTGAAGGGAACATGCCTGACGGTCCCAGGCCTTCATGGAGGTGCACTGTGGCTCTGGTGTTCTGCTGTTTGGAGCGCAGCCTCAGGATATAGATGGAAGCACCGGGATAGGCAGGACCACTGTAGTTGTCCACGGCATCGCCGCTAAAGCTGTGTATTTTCTCCTCAGTCCCAGGACCTCGCCACCACACCTCAGGCATGCTCTTTTTAGTACTCCCTGTGAGCAAAAAGAAAGAGATAGATTGAAATGACACCCCCAAATATGTTTTGCATATTGTTACCTGACTTGTGTGTTTGACATTTACTGTGTTTGATGCTAGAAGGTGAATTTCTGAAGGAGAAAAGTTTTGTTGCATACAGACTTCAGTAAAGCAGGACTTGAATTGCATCTGGTAGTTTTTTGAACATCTGGTAGTATTTGCACATTCCTAGATTTGGGATTTTTAAATCAGGGAGAATGATTAGAAATGATTTTCAGACAAACATCATTATCTAAAGTAGCATATTTTTCATATGTGCAACCCTGGTTTCTTGTTTTGGTAGCGTTCTCCAGCCTCTCTGAGCTGCAGGTGAGCGGTGGGTTACGGTATCTTCTATGATAAACACCAGCACAGCAGGACAGTGTGAAGCCAGCTTCAGCATGCACACCAGCAGGTAGGAACAAAGTTTTTTTTCTCAAGGGGCTTTGATAAATAACTTAAACATTACACATAAAATGATAAAGAGCTGTAACTGAAATAATTAATGATATAATAAACTCAATTCCACAAAGTCATAAAATAATATTGCGCAACTTAATATGCAACATAAATCAATATTATAATGAGACCAACAATAATAATGATTGCAATGACTCAGGTTATATATCAAAACATGCCTGAACAGGATCTTATGAGGATCAGATTATCTTAGGTTCTTTACTGTGGTGTTAAAGGAAAAAAGCTGTCACTTTGTAAGAACTGCTTATTACTTTCATGCTCTGAATTTGAGAAGGTGCATGCTATACTCTGTATGGAGTTAGCTTAATGTAGCCTCCTGGCAGTCACTGCATTCATAATAAATTATCAAATATCAAATAATTACAGAAAATTACATAATTGATTACATAAAACATCATGTTATTAGATGTCTGCTTTTGTATAGATTAGATAAACATCCTATAATTTGAGGCCAGCTGTGGCTCAGCCTGCATATCGAAGTA
>VOQJ01012705.1:11034-21871 GCA_015052665.1 Apistogramma diplotaenia
GCCTGCATATCGAAGTAATCTTAGGCGAGATGCTGAACCTTGAGTTGGCCCCAATGCAGCCAACATAGTGTGACACACACCAAGCACCTTAGACAAAGTGCTTAGGTATGAATGTGTGTGTAAATGGTTGACTGAAGCCTGTACTAAAAAGCACTTTGAGTCCTTAGAGTAGGAAACTGCTATATAAATACCAGTCCATTTACCAATTAATTAATTAGGCCATTGGGGTGGGGCCATGCTACAAAGGAATTCAATTCCCCCCCATGAGCAAGCAAATGGCAACAGTGGGAAGGAAAAACTCCCTTTTAAAAGGAAGAAACCTCTGGCAGAACCAGGCTCAGGCAGGGACTTGCTGGGGGTAAGGAGAGGGAGGAGGGACAAAAGACCTGATGTTGAAGAGAGACAGAGTTTAATACTATCTAATGATTAAATGCAAAGTGTTTTATCGACAGAGAATGAAAAGAGTTAAAGAAAAATTAACACAGCCAGGCTTTCTTTGCATTAGATGGCTTGAAAAACCAAAAGCCCCAGTCTGAGATAAGGGGTATCACCACAGTGGTTTTCAGCTTTCTCCGTTAAGCCGGGTGTTCTGCTTCAGGCTCTGTGGCGCTCACAATAAAAGGGGGCATTTCATGCATCGTACGACTCTTTTTACACACAAAATACTCCCCATGAGATCCACCTCTCCCAATCAGGGATGTTATCAGATGATAAAAGGGTGATAAAAATCTTTAAAGAACATAGAAAATTATAACAGTAAAATGCAACACTGTTGCAAATAAGACAAGAGATGCTGCAGAAATAGTTAATTTTGCGTACAGAGCAGTAAAAGAAACATTCATTCTGGTTAACGCTGTTGTTTCTACCGTGGCGGCTCCACATGAGAGCACTGAAACTTTAAACGTGATACACTGAGGTTACTGCTCCACAGCCTGATAAAGGAGGTGCAGAAATCATTTTAGTCTGTTGCCAGATCTTGGTAATAAATACACTGATTAATTTCTAATCTGCGCTCTAGTAAGTTAAATTCCAGCAGTGTAAGGCAGACGAAGCGGCAGATTACAACCAAGTAGGCTAAATAAAAGAAAAAAACTAAATTCTTGGAAATTCAGTGACAATGCAGCTCACAGTTTGAACTGCTCTAACTTTGCAGATAGACTCCATTTGGTGGTTTTAGTATGACAGCTTGTTAAATGCCTCTTAGTTAGCACACCACTCTGGCTAGCTAGGCTAGGCTAAGCTAAGGCCATGGGAATGAAGCATTAACATATCTAACACTGCGAGCGTATCTAAACTGCCCTCGCTAAAATACTTCATTATTCAGGAAAAATGTCATTATTTGAATGAAAATCTATCGGCGGTCTCATTCAGTCACACAGATGTTCGTATCTGTGATTACACACTACACAGGAGACTCCAAAGCCCAATGCTAATTTCAGTGAGCAATAGGAATTCAAATGTAATGAAGCATGTACTAAATACAGTATATGTCATTTAAACTAAAGACCTTATGTTTGTACATTATAACTCATCACGCTGAATCTGGCCGACAGAATAAAGCAGAGAAAAGCACCTTGTGGATGAACAAACAAATACGTAACTAAAATGTCAATTGCCACTTCAAAAATGATTGCCAGCATTTTCATTCACACCTAAAGTGTTTTCATTCTGAAGTACAGACTCTTCACTTGAATGAAGCTGCTGCCAGATAAACATGAAAAAAAACAAAACAACCTCACCACTTGTTTTCACTGTTCATGTCTCCTAGAGATGAAAAATGAGACCAAACATTACCGAATCAAAGTGAATTATTCAGGCTAGCAATGGGGACCCATGAGCTCAGGGTCTGAATGATTCATGTGTCATTTTATAACATAATGTTATTTTAGCGTGTGGAGAAACTTGTTTAGGTAACCTGGAATAATGCTCTTGGAGAACTCAGAGGCCTGTTTCCTTTCCCAGAAATCCTTTTCAGAATTGAAATGCGATTACTTCTGTTTCCTCTGAGCTCTGATTGCCTGACTTTAGTTCTAAGCCTTTGTGCCAAAATATATTTAATCCTTTGAGTTTATTTAAGTGCTTCGGTTTACAAAAAAACAGATTATTTCAGAGGCCAGTTTTATTTAATTTATTTTTATTCAATATTTGAACAGGGGCTTGGCGGAGCTCTTTGGTGTGTGTTTTCTTGTACTTTCAAATCAAAATGAAAAACCTGATAAAAATTTATCACCGGGTGACAGAGATATGATCACACTCACTGTATCTGTCCTTGTCAAATAAATTGGGTGGCATTTAGAAAAAATATATGCTTTACTGTGCTTTGAGCTTGAACAAATGGGTACGATGTCCTGATAAGGAGCTGTAGGACAAAAATAATATCTATCCGGTTAAATTTGGGGACTTTTCATAATGTGTAAGCACACTCAGGCTTCAACAGTGAAATTATTGTTTGATAGAAATCAGTTTGTGTAACAGTAGGATGGAAGCTATGACTGTAAAGCTACAAATAATGAGCATGAATGCTTATGCTACAAATTCTGGCCATATACTATCTCCAAAAGTCTCTTCTACACATTTAAACTTAAGCAAGATTAGACTGTTTGCCCTTCACTAAATCCTCACATATTATATGGTGATGATAATCTGTAATCGATTGTCTTTGCTAAGCCAGATGTAGTGTAGGTCTTCAGGTTAAGTGGGTATCAGAAGGTGCAGTTTGTGGTCTTACTGTCCACTCACACTGCAGGTTTTTCAGCGGTTTGTCCTTGAGGGTGCGGGCAGCCAAGGTCCATTCGATGGGAAGGTCACAGGGGCTGACAGTCACCGACATCCCCGGAGCCTTCTTCTTCAGCGTGAAGTATAACCTGTGGACAAACACCAAAGAGAACCAAGAAGAAGTTGCGTGATTCTTCGCAGGGAGCGACGGAAAGATAGCATCCTGCTTCTGTTCAGCTGCGAGGTGATGGATGAGGAGATACCGTTCTTGGTTTATAGATAAGGTGGGCCGGTTGTAATTCCATTTACTAAAGTTTGACAATTGGCAGCTGTTTCAGACGCTTGCCAGTCGCCGCGTTTCCATTTGCCTGCGTGCTGATCAGTCATTTGATGGCAGATTTGGAGAGGTGACCTCGGAATCAGACGATAAGGCTGCACCGACGGTTTCAGATGGATATCTCTCTGCTTGATGTAACCACCGAGGCTCGTGCTTAGCATAGAAACTCTAAGCACATGGTTGCGTTATTGCATGTTGGATTACAGATTTGCATATTATGTGGCAGTTCAGATGCTGTTGAAGGGCATTTTAATGCTTACGCTACGGTGGCCTGCTCTTCTTTTTGATTCAGTTCTTTATTGCATCGCAAAATCACCTGAGCAGAAGAAGTCTTTAAAATTTCTTTAATTTCTTTACAATTAGCCGTGCTACATGAAAATTTATGAACATCATTATTTCTTAATAACTATTTGCTTTCCTAGCGCACAAGCACATTTATTTGTTATTCCGCGCAGATGGTGATTGTTTCCAAACAGATGTGCCGCACTGTCTTTCTCAAGGGCACTTTGTGGATTATTTAATAGAGTGATTAATTTCTGAATCAATGTTTTCTCTCCATTATTTGCTGTTTGGTCCTGCATGACTGCACTGGTGGACAGACTGCAGCACACGGCGAGATAGATGCATGTCGCAATTTCCAGCTCCCACTTTCAGAAAGCAACTGGCACCGTCGTGCAGCGTTCAAGCCAAATGGGCTCCGCTTCCTTTTGCACCCTCTACAGTGCTGCTGGAATCAGCCGCTGTCTCCAAAAGGGTGCATAGGGAACGGCTGGTGATATGTTACTGTTACTGAGGTGAGAAAAACACATCTTCATGGGCAGACCTCAGTATTCAGTCATGGGTCTTAAGCACAAGGAATTTATCTACTGTAGCAAAAGAAAAGTAAATCAAAAAAAATGTGGGTCAACTTCATAAATGTTCATGACATCATGGGGTAAATAGAAGTGATTTGTTCTCATAAAAATGCACTCCCATTGTGCACGTGCAGGTGTCTTTCTTTGTTGTTCCCTCATCTATTAATTCTTTGGAATTACCTTGACTGCTCTGTATTCACCATAATTAATCATTTCATTGGTAATATTTGGAAACATCTGAGCATTTTCCACCTGTTTCTGACAGCACATCATTAAATAGATCGAAATTAAGTCCCGTTGCTCCCTCAGTGGAAACAAGCTATCAGCCACATGGATGCGTTCCATCTGTTACCTGCGAGTTCGTCCTTTTGGTAGGGCCACAGAGGTGATCTTTCCCTCTGGTAACCATGTAGTCGGGCGAAGTGGCACCTCATTCTCAGGTGCCCCAGCCGTGTGCACCTGGGGCCACAAAGAGCCGCATGCCAGTGCCAAAGCTGCACCAAGACACCAGGACAGCGCCATCATGGATTCCCGCGCTCTCTTGTCTTTTAGTTCCAACGCCTTTGATTGCTCCCAGGCTCTGAAAATGCACAGTGGAAAGGTCAAGACCATCAATCAGAGCCCATCAGCGACACCCACACCCACATACAGAGTTAGTTAATTTTCTACTGTACCATTCAGGCAGACACTAAAGAGCTGTAGCGGCTGATGATTCATTGATATGAAGAAACATCCTATCCTATTCAGACAGAATTATTCATACCAGGGAAAAGAAATTGCCATGCTATATTACTCTGGGATGTGTGTGTAGCACAGCTTGACACTCACTGTAAAAAATCACCCATCGCACCACTTTTCAAAGTGTGAAGTGGGTTGCTAATATCGCTCTGAAGTCGCTGCCTTTATATCTACAGTTCTATTTTTAGTTTGATGGCTCAAATGGGTCTGTTCTTGAAATATCTTTGATTATGGTTATTAGGGGACTTATCTTGAGAAAGTGATACCATGCTGAGGCAGAGAGGAGTATGCAAACAACACCTGGAGGTGCTCCGATGCAGTCAAATCCATTCAGCATAGATTAATGCGACGCCTAAACCAGAAGAACTGGTATCAGATTTTTCAGGCTCTCTTTCTTTCTTTTTCTTGTTTCTCTCACACTCTGTTAGTGTTTCACAGTCCTTTTATCTGTACATTTATATGTGGGTGTGCTGCTGCTATATGTGTGTGTGTGTGTGTGTGTGGTTGTGATTTAGTGATAGTAGATGATTACAGGTCTCAGTGTTTTCTTTCTCCCCTGAGAAAACACATTTGTTCAAAGTCACACAGTCTTCGCCAACACACTCCCCGCCTTCCCCTAACAAGGTGTATTATGTCAGTGCTGTGCCCCATAGATCAGATGATAGCAGCAGTGGAACCACGGAGGAGGCTACAGAAGGTACATCTGAGTCTTTTGGGCCCCGGGATGCTCCGAGATCCAAACTCACAGATCGTCACACAGCTACAAAGTCACACAGAGGCGCCTGCTCATTAGCCTTGCAAAGAAAGAGGGGAGTGAACGACCCATAAAGCTTTAACAGAGAGACATGCAGGGGGAGAAAAACTGATTGAAATAAGAGGAAGGGAGGGCTGTGGAAATGGAGAGCAAGAAGAGGAGGATGTTGGATCCTGGAGTAATTAGAGGGAAGAAGATGGAGAGAGGAGAAGAGGAGAAAGTGAAACTAGAAAAGAGATGGTTGGAATCAGAGGAGAAAAACATTACAGTCATGCAACAAGGTCGCAGTGGATTTCTCTCTGTGCTTCAGCCAGACATATGAAGCTGATTGGTGTTTACTTTAGCTCCCATGTCAAATGCCCAGTGTGGCACATATTAGCAGATGGCTGCACAACCTCGTAGTCCGTCTCACACTCCCCCTCATTCAATCTTGATAAAGATGAAGACACAAAAAAGCTTGGCGGGCTTGTTTCTTCAAAACGTACCCGCTGATAAAATATGCATACAGCTCCTCAGCAAATTATGGCCAATTGAATTTTCATAAGGCAAAAAAGGCTGGGTCTTAGAGAGAGAGGGAGCTTAGTGAACTTAACTACCACCCTCAATAAATAAATACACAGGAGCTCATGACTTTGATGGTCCCGCTCACTCGCTGCTCGGGTCTTTGTTTTTTCTTCTTTATACGAGTTTCCTCTTTCCATTATGTTTATCCCAGACTGTCAAGCGAGTGCATTCATTCTGGCGACTGTTTGGGTTTTAATTAAAGATACTTGAGCTCAGCTCTGTTTATCTTTTTCTTTCTCTCTCTGCCTTTCCTTTTCTGTGTGTTTTTCACTTCATTCGGCCCCCTTATTTAGAAGTTGATGCAGGCTCAGTTTCAGAGGGACAGGTTGAGCTGTGTGTGCTATCTGTCTGCACATTGTATTAGCTATCTTCTGTCTCTCTGGGCTCTGGCAGGACCATCTGCCTTCTGTTATCTGTGGGCAGGGACAGATTAAATGGCATGGGGTGGTCCCTGCAGGATCCGTTGTCCCCCCTCCACCCCCAAAACTACTACAACGAGCAAAGAACTGGCCTGTGATTCATGGTGGGGGTTGACAAAATGATGGCAGGGTAACATGCAATTACCATGCAACTTGATAGGATTTTACGGTTGATTTTCTAACTCGATGCATGTAGATTTCAATATAGAAACCTTCCCTTGTTTTCCTTACTTTCGCTCTGCTTTGCCGCCTGCAGCTCTCACACTGCTCGTCTTTCACACACTTTTATATAGTATCGCTCAATTTCTTTACTTTATGCCTGCTCATTTTCAGTGTTCACTGGCCCACTTCAAAGTCACGTTTGCCTTTTTGAAATCATTTTTTTAAAAAAGTACTAGCAGTCAAAAGGAAAAGAGAGATGACCACAACCTTTAAACATGCAAAAACAATCCCGGCACAGATTAAAAGTGCTTTACATCTGTCTCAGCTTTTTTAACAACCCTCCAGAGACCACACACACACACACACACACACACACACCTACACACAGAAACAACTGATTCAAAGAAACAAGTTGCTGACTTACACAACCAGTTGAAATCTGAAACGCTGACGCACTCACACACACACACACACACACACACGCTCTGCTAGGACAACATGCATGCATGCATGCATCCCCTTACCTTCTCTCAGTGCACGCTCTCCCTCTCTGGTGCAGGGAGTGAGGGATGGGATCAAATGAGAGAGGGAGAGAGGATGGAGGAGGAGGAGGTGGAGGAGGAGGGGGGTGAGAGCCGGTTGTGAGGAGAGGAGGAGCGACAGCAGGTTGTTGTCGGGTGTTCCACTGACTCCGTCTCCCATGAGGTGCTGTTCACTCCTCACTTCAAGAGATGTCTCCTCAGAGCTCAGGTGTTCCTTCAGGGCTGTCCCACCTCCCGTGCGCCTCGGTGTGGTGCGAGCCTCCCTAGGCACTTTCCTCACTCTTTTCCTCCGTCTCTCTGAGACCTTCACACATGGAGGCTCGTCCTGCTAAATACTCTGTGAATGTCATCTGGTCAGTGGAGCCTGTGTGCTCTCTTCACATCTCGTTTACCCACTGTCACTCCGTTTTTTTTTCTTTCTCCTTCCTCCTGTTCTTTTCACTTGTTCCGTCTGTTTACCTGCTCCTGGTAGCTCACTTGCAATTCAAATAGGCTCATGTGTGACTGAGTGTGTTTGTATATCTATGTGCAATCTGAGAGTGAGGGAGCGAGTGGGTGAGTGTGAGGGGGCTGACGGTGAGGTCGCTGGATGGGGGTGGTGATGAGAAGAGAGAGAAAGAGGGAGAGTGAGAGAGAATGTGTTGTCAAGAGCGGCGTTAGGGAATGGGGAGGTGATGTAAAAGTTAAGTGCATTCACAATACACGCCAGTCTGGCTGGTCTGATAACATCTGCATTAGGAGACGATTTCAGACAGCATGTTAGAGGTTACACTGTCTTTGTGCTCTTATCGCTTGTTCAGTCAGGTGCTGAGTCTGCCTCTAAACGAACATATTTAAACAGCAGAGCAGCTTATCAGCCCCTTAATGGATTTATGCAAATATTTAGTTTGCACACTTAAATTAAATGTTAAATAAAAGGGTGAAAAGAGACTTTTGACATGTTTCTCGCACGGCAAAGAAAATAATTGTAGTACTTTCTGTGCTGTATTATTCCCATTGTGTAAAGAGAGGGAAGTGTTGAGGATGTGTTTATTGCAATAGCACTGTGTAACTCCTGGTTCTTCATTGTGTGGTTGTTTGGGCTTATCCTTTTTTATATTAGACTGCTCAGAGATCAGGTATCAGAGCGAGGTTTTATTCAAATTCAGAAAATCTGTTTTAATGTGACATTTACTTACAATTAAAGGTCAGATTAACGGAGCCATCAGTCCACAGCATATACGCAAAAATTATATCTCATTTGTTTGCTGATTCTTATTAGATATTTGTCTAAAATGATCAAAATTCATTTGAAAAATGAAGGTGAGGCCGGCTCCAGAAGCAAGTCAATTGGAATATCTTAACAGATATTGTTCTGTATAGCCATTGTCCCCAAAAACAACTACACTGAGGGCCTTTTTAAAAAATATGATCCATTTAAACTTTATTAAACTTAACATTATGACTTTTATGCCTTTTGCCAATTTAACAGGCAGCTGTAACCAGTTTCTGCCTGCTGGTTTCACCTCTGATAATCCAAGTCACTGAACTCTCAACCATGTTTGTGTTGTTGGTGTCGGCGCTCCAGTTTAAAGTCAATGTATCGTTCTTATGTCATGCATGCCATACAGCCATATAATTTATTGGTAAATGTTAACTTGCTAATTATACTTGGTGATTATTTAGTTCTGTGCCCTCTTATCCAAATATGGGTACTTCTTTTTCTTCTGTATACTATTTTTTTTTTCATAATTGCACATCATTTGATGGTGAACTGGACTACATATTTCTTGTTTTAATTCATGCTTACCCATGGGATTAACTGCATCCTCCTTAAATAGATTCATATGAGAGGCTTGATACTGTTGCATGTGTGCATGAATACAAAAATGGGAAGCAGGCAAGCAGCTGGCCTGCCTCTCCTTACTTAGAAAAATGCTCACTGGCACCCAAATGAACAAACAAACACAGCACATCTTGTTTTAGTGTTTTTGTTGTTTAGTTTGTTTAACTGCTAATTGCTGTTTCACAGACATTACTAAAGATTGCACATTTTAAGCAGGAAGGAACTGAGCTTGCATATGCATTTGCCCCATTTTGACCTCTTCCTGCTAGATTAAGTGAGTTTAACTGCTGGTGGTAGCTTCATATTTTCTCCAGGTAGAGGAGGTGGCGTGGTACCAATTTATTGGTATATATAAAAGTAAGCTCACTTCCTCAAATGTTGCTGCCTTTAAATGCCTGACGTGAGTCATATCCTTGGAAAGCAGTTGCATTTTGGACGTTATTCTCAACATTTGCCACTCAGTTTCTAAGTCAATCCATCAATTTATATAGTTGATATTAAAATTTTGCATCCCTACACTTTGCAGTGGGAACAATGAAGTGAACTGAAAACCTTCCAGACAGACATTTATTCTGTAGGTTATACAGGACAGATATATTGAAGGCTTCTTGTCCTCCAACTGCAGGTCAAGTGCAGGTCTCGGTAGGCTGGAGACATTCGTATCTGTGGCTCTCGAACCCTCGAACCCCACCCAGCTTTCTTATCTCCACACAATGGCACCCTGAGCTCTTTAATCAATATCATCAGAAAACAGAGAGAGCTGTGTGTTAACTCCCCCTTTTCCATTTTCTGATGGGGCCTTTTCTCACTCACTCACTATAGGTACTTCAGTGTAGGGCTATTGAGGTCGCTCTGAATGGGACCCACTCCACCCAGAGGGAATATTGTGTGACCGCAGGCTAGAATCTGAGAGACCCGCTCTCTCCCTTCCTCTCTGTCTCCTTCTGCCTCTTTCTGCCTTCAACATCACTTCAAAGTGGAATAAAAAATGTGGCACATGAGCGCTATTAATAAATGTATCACTTCAGTGGCCACAACTGGTCTTTTTTTTTTTTAAAGTAAGGACCCTTTGAGTGACTGGACTCTCTTTCAAAGCCACCAGTCTTTCTCTCTGTATCATTCTCCATAAGCTGGCCCACTTTGCAGTTTTGAAAGTCGGCAGTCTGGCAGAGCACGATATGGCGGCTTCTTTTGAAAGTTAGATGGTGATTAACCTTTGCAAGATTACTGAACACGTAGCCTCCAACACTGTGTATGAGCTGTGTTCTAACAACTTTTATGCTGTTTCGGTGGACAGCTTTATTTGAGAGTCACACTGTAGTCTGTTTTCCTCAGACTGTGGACATCTGTAGGACATCTGTCAGACCTGGAAAGGATGAACGGACTTGGGTGACACAAGCTCACAAGCTCTCCCACACACACACACACACATCCTCTCTCTGTTTCACTGCCATCATGACCGGCCTGAATTTTTCTTTTGATCGCCCCCACCCCCCCTTGTGCTGCCTTTTAATAATTTATCACAAAATCATCACAGGACAAACTCTACTTGCAGAAAAAGCAACAGAAAGTGAGAATAAAAATTTCATTTGGCATAATTGCATGAAAAGAAACTACAAAACTGGCCTTTTCATCTATTATTGATGAGTGCTTACAAGTCATGCATAATGCAGGGGGACGTCTTTATGGCAGCCATGTATTAAATATCATGTTCTGGGGGTCGGGGGGTCTTGAGCTGCATTTTTAGTGCCAAAGTTAGTTGGTTTTGTAGTGCTTGAATCACATCCTGTGTGTTCCGAGCTAAAGGTAAAGGAAGAATAAAGGATTGACAGTGTGAAAAAGAGATTGACAGAGGAGATGAGATGAAGTGTGTGTGTGTGTGTGGGGGGGGGGGGGGAAGGGGGGAGGGGGGGGGGGGGGGGAGGCG
>VOQJ01012705.1:21891-32605 GCA_015052665.1 Apistogramma diplotaenia
GTGGGGGTGAGGAGGGAAAGAGAGAGGAGAAAAAAGGGGTTGAGGGGGTGAAAGAGGGATTGGGGGGGGGGGGGGGGGGGGGGGGGGGGGGTGGGGGGGGGGGGGGGTATGAGGGAGGGGGAGAGGGTGTGCAAGCTGACAATGGGTTAACAGGAATCTTTATTTTTAACAACATGTCATCACCAGCCGCCCATCTGCTCCTATGCTTTCAGAGTCCCGTGGGAGTGTGTGTAAATGTGTGTGTGTGTGCGAGAAAGAGAGGCAAAAAGCAACAGCAAGGCGTCACAGATCAAATCACTGATCAGCACCCGAAGGAGGGAAAGGAGGATGAGGTGAGAGGACAAGGTTAGGGAGGTGGGTGGCACACGGATATCTCCAATATCCAAAGTAAGTGAGACAAGAGGGGCAAGGACAGTAGAAGTGGAGGCGGATGATGTGTGTGTATGTGTGTGTGTGTGTGTGTGTGTGTGTGTGTGTATGTGATCGTGGGAGTTGGTGTGAGAAGAAGGTAAAGTAGGATTAGGTGGGTCAATCTACAACTGGCCTCTCTGTGTTTGGATGGGGGATGGAGGGAGGTGGAGATGGTGGTCCAGAGGTAATGAGAGGGAATCTATTAGCAGAGGAGGGGGCATGAAGACAAAGAAAGAACATTGGTGAGGAGGCGGAGGAGGTGTGCAGGCTACGTTGGACCTTCAGGGGTGGCCCCGGCAGCTCATATTATGTATATCATTTTGGATAAAGGGACTCGTCTGCGGGGAAGAAGGGCGAGAATGAAGAGATGTTTACTGGTGGAAGCCGTGTGGGGGATGTGGGGTGGACTGTACTCTGGAACAGCCTGGACCAACAACTCACCGTTCCGCAGGTCACTCAAAATTAGCAGATAGTTTCTCTCCCATTCAGTGCAGTTAATCTCTTTGCTTTTGTTCTTTCTTCATGCTTTTTCTCCTCCCGGTTCAGACTTGTTTTTCCTTCTGCATGCCAAAGAAAACTGCATCCCTCCAGTGGTCCACTCCACTTAATCAAAAGTTTTGACTGAAAAATCCCATGGAATGAAAACATCTTGTTTTGATATTCATGATGATGCACTTTTAATTTTAGGAAAACATCTACTGCAAGCAGTCTTTAGTCCTCGCTTGCCTCATGTCTGCACTAAATCTGCATCTCATATTGCGTACTGAAATCTCTCCCCCTTCTTCATCTGCTTTTCACTGTCTGTCTTTCTCTCCTTCATCCTTCAGGCATGGTAAATTTAAAGGCTAATTAGTCCAGAGAATCCAGTCATGTCAAGCAGCCCAGCCTGGGCCACACACACATACACACACACACACACACACACACACACTCCCATCGATCTGGAAACACCAACACATACATGTACAACGTGTCAGCAATTTGCACAGAAAATAGTGACAAACAAACACGGTGCAACAAGAGCTTTAGAAGCAGCATGTATTATAAATGGTACATCGGCACAAGAAGTCAGCAAGCTTGCATTATGCAAGTTTTTCTTGACCTCAGCAGAGGTCAAGTATTTCAAACATTCTGCATCATGCTCCAAGATGCTATTTACAGGGCGAGCTCCGAAGAAAAATGTTTTGCATTTTCCCGTCTCCTCAGTTCCTCCTGCCTTCTCAGCCATCCCTCCCCCTCCCACTCTCCATCCTCAGTCTTTCTCTCATTTCTGATCCATTTTTTATGCATTACTCCATTACTCTCAACTCCCATTTACAGTGCATTACCTCCTCCCGTCTTTCACAAACACACTTTGTACTGCCCTCTCCTTCTTCAGTCACTTTGCTTTCACTCTCCCCCATTGCATTATGACACTTTTTATTATTTCTTCCCTTCACTCTTTCATCAACTCTTTGTCTCTTCTCTGGTCACGCCTTCCCCCACTAAGCTTTGCTTCTCCCCATACCCCCCCAATCCACCCCACCCCATCTATTTTTGCATTCTCTGCATATGCTGTCTGTGCTAGCCTCATATTAATTGGTTCTCCAACACATTCCATGTAATTTGTCTTCTATACGTCTCTGTGCTTTTATAATACAATTGAACAAATGTCAGCAAATGTAATTAACAATTAATGTGATTAGCATTCAGTCTCTCTAGACCTTTAATTGTTCCCTTTGAGCACACGTAAAAAATCCACGGGCAGCCAGCAGACTGTGGGATTTCACGACATCATAAATCACATGTCACAAGAGGTCAAATCAATAAGCAGCAGTGTGCAGCGATGCCATCCTGTAGCTTTAAAATTGCGTAGCTGTCATGATGCTGTCTGCAAGTTCTTTACAGTTCGGAAGAAACGGAATGTTTCCGAGATCAGAGGTGGTTCTGTTTGATAGCAGGACACAACTTCAGGGAACCCATTTTCATCGCTGTGGGTGAAACAAAAATACATATTCTTGGTTTTAAAATGGCAGCGATGCAGACAAACAAAACTACTGCAGACAATTTTACATTTTTACAGGAAAAAAATTTTTTTTTAAGATTACATTTTTAAAGGATAATAACCATGAAATAACCTTTGCTTGGTAGAAAATTGCAGCTATATTAAAGAAAGGCTCAGGGTGGGGTGGGGGTGGGGGGAGGGGGGTTAAATAATGAACCTTAAACTTTGATATTATGCAAAACTGTTAGCATATTTGTAAAATGTACTAACCAGAGCACATTTGATGTACTTTACTGTATGCACATTATGCTGAAATATTTTACATTTATTCATCAAAAAGATTATGGAGCGTCTTTGCGCTCTCCGTCAGCTGAATCAAATACAGTATGCAACATTTAACTTTAGCTTTTGATCAAAATTGAAGCAAAATGTAGATAAAACTTGTGACTAACACATGAATTGATAGAACCAGGCTTCAGAACGATCCACCAGACACGCTGTCCACTCACTGAGGGTCACCTTCCTGTTCCTGTTACGATCACATGACCTGCAAACAGCACAGTATGATTCATGGGGACCTCATAACATCATAACTTCAGACAAAAACAGAGGAAGTGCAGAAACATGTACTATTTCTGATCACACCCACAATGACATATGGGTATAGTTGATAGTTTATACATCTATAGGTGTAAAAAGAACTGCACTGGGGCTCTTCAGCAGCCATTGTCTTTCAGTTCACCGTGCAGCGTTATCTCTGAAGGGTACTCCTTCAATTTGTGTTAATCCACGGGCAGCGGGAGGCACAGTTGGTAATAAACATTATCATTGCTGGGAATGGCTTGACATTGACACAGCCAGCCCTGCTCCCACAAAACTTGTCACTGCAGACTGGCAGAGAAAATGGGGGTTGGGGGAGAGAAAAAAAGAAATGGAAGGAAGAAAGAATGAGAGAAGAGTCTAAATGAATGAGGGGCTGACAGAAAAGGAGGCTGAGGATAAATGTGTTTGTAAGGGAGAGGAGAGGAAAACAGGAAGCACAGATAAGAAGAAGAAATGCTTCAGCGTGGAGGAGGAGTATGAGATTGAAAGGGAGGAGGAAACGGGAAGTGTGGATTGGCATGGAAAATGAATGGATAGATGGCGTGCAGAGAGAACAGCATGGTGGGAGGTGCAGCTTGGTCAGAGCGGGGGCGAAATGCATGACGGTGTCACATTTTTAACCCTCTGTGTTTCAGTAATTAGCTGAAAAAAATAGCATATTGCAAAAGACAGAAGGTTTGGATTAGGCCAGCAAACCTCTTCGCATAAGGTGATGCAATATGGACATAGCAAGCAGCAACGTTCTTGTGTAAAATTTGATTGACTCATTAAAATGGCCATATTTAATGATTTAATACTTATCAAATAGGCCAGATGTTTTGCTGTCATTGTATACGCATAAATCTGACAGCTTCTAGTATAAACATGCAATGCAAAAAAATGATGCAGCATCTTGTGGGGTTGCTATGATGGGTGTGAAAAACAGGACAAGTCTTATTTAAATATGAATCAAGTAAGTTAATGATGCAGTTTAGTAGCTTAGCTGGTGGAGGCAGCACTGACTGGAAAAACTGTGTAGCACAGTGCTCCAGAGGCATCCTCTTATAATGCAGCTTCCTCAGGTCCCTGCGGCTCAACTTGCCATCTTTATTCCTGTCCAACAGGGTAAATCTTTTCTAAAAAAACAAAATAAAAAGAAGAGAGAGACACACAGAGAAACGAAGCATTGTTTTTTATGATTCTTTACTTCATATCATGTAAATAATTTACAATAAATGCTAGCATCATGATAGATGTTATTAATAAGGAGATTCAACCTGACTTTGTGCAAGGACTGTATAAAAAGATGGACAGAGCCACTGTGACATCACACATTGGTTAGCGAAGCCTTAAGTGGAGTGCTTTTGTCGCCACCATCCTGTTGTTTTGATGTGACTGAGGGACACACAGGCTAGAGACTTGTCAGTTACAAGGTAGTTGCAAAATGATTATCATGTCTTAAGAAATATATGAAACTAATGACTAAGCTCATAAGGTCATCAGGGAAGTGATTACAGAGGTCACAAATGAAGGGAGAAGAAGGCAGCTCTCAAGTAACAAATGAACCGGATCATTTTGCAGCCACAGGTGTTGTTTCCTGATGGCCATTAGAAAGAAAGAAGGTTCAAGACACTTTTTCATGACCTTTGCTTTGTAATAAATAAATAAAATAAACTTAAATAAAATTTTAAAAAACTCTGTAATTTAATAATTTTTTTCCTATAGATTTAACAGAATTTATCATTTTTAAATACATGAGATAACAATAACACATCAAATATAAAATAATATGCAAAACCTGTAACAGTGATTGAACATAAAATTTATTTGTTACTGTAAATGTTTTCTACAGATTGATTACAGAAGATTGTAAAAATGGAGCTTCATGATTCACAGTGCTAACTCAAAAATTTGACTCAAATTATCAAAATTTCAAGATACGCAACTCGAAATTTTGAATTATAGATATAATTTTTTTTAATTCAGTGGCAAAAACAAGCATCCATAAGCATGCTCCCAAACTAAACAGAGAATGGAAGCACAGGAAACACTGTTACACCTGTTAGCTTACCCTGTTAGCTTACCCTGTTCACTTACCCTGTTCGCTTACCCTGTTAGCTTACCCTGCTACTGTTGTGGTTTTAGGCTACAGTTCTATTTATCTCATGCAAGAATTAACATCGCTGAAAAATCCATAAGACTGGAATTTTATAAAGTAACACTTTTCCAAAAGACTGTGTATCAGTTTTCATATCATCAAAATAACTCACGAACTTTCATTTAATTCATTTGAGGCCAGGAGGTCAAGAGGATGCTGAGAGGATATTAAGTTATCCCCCTGTTCACCATCTTATTGAATAATTTAGTGAATATTGACCGAATCCTATTTATACATGGTATTTCTAAGAGCCCCTGTCTCAGTCTGTGGACAGCCACACCGCAAGCAACATAAGAACGTACCACTTACGGTAGGTTGTTAAGATCGATCAGTCACTCGACAATCCATGGAGGACAGTTTGTATCTCGCACAATGATGGTGTCTAACATAAAAAAACAACTTTATGTTCGGTATTTCGTTACAGTGGAAGTGAAAGTGATCCCTCGGTGTATTTGCCTTCCAGCTTTAGTTTACTTTGCACTTTATGGAAATCATTTTATTTGCATCATCACCTGCCGAGGTCGTCGTCATCGACCATGAATTATGTTTACTACTTCACAAATATCTTCTCACCCCCTAGTAGTATGCTGATCCTTTTAAGTGTGAAGTCTGTGTTACCTCTGCCAGCTGTGTCCTCTGGGTGTGGCTTAAGCACCTCTGGGGCGGGGCAGCAGGTGCATAAGACTCCCCCATACGGCTCAATAGCAGAAACCAGTCCAGGAGGCGATATGGAAACTGGCCTAACTCCTCCTCGGTGCATTTACCTTTGGGGACTGATCATAAGGCATATCAGAGCTAATCTGGAAGACTGTGATACACAGTGGAAACAGTGTGTAATATCTAATGCCACGTGTATTTACCCAGACAGGGTCCTGTGTGAGCGAGTCCGGTGCGGCGTCTCTTTCTGCAGGCATCTTTATGAAGCAAACACTCATTCTCATAGGTCTTTCCCACAACACTGCACACTGGTGCCCTCTGCCTGATTGCATGAGCCAGTGCCCACATAAACAAATGAAATAGAAGGGTGTAGTAACAGTAAACTTCAGTCCATAATATGCATATATTTGTAAATCCCACATGAGTACGTATGAAAATATCACCTTCATGTGAAGACAAAAGGTTTAAGTAAGTAGTGAATGTTGCTTACAGAGGACAGGACTGAGGGCAAACACACTTGGGGATGAGGATTCCATTTTCTTGAACTGCCTGACACCAAGATCCCACTGGACTGCGACATTTCAGCAGCTCGCAAAGCTTTTCTAAAACAGGAACAGAAAAATAAGATCACTTTTCAGTTTTTTTGTTTTATATCTACACTCACCAACCACTTTATTAGTCATACTTTGGTGTTCCTGGGTTGGACCCTATTTTGCCTGCAGAACTTCCTTAATTCTTTGTGGCAAAGATGCTAGCATCACACTGTTGCTGTAGATTTGTCCATGATGTGAATCTCCAATTCACATCATCCCAAAGGTACTCTATTGGATTGAGCTCTGGAGACTGTGGAAGCCATCTGAGTGCAGTGAACTCAGTGTTGTGTTCAAGAAACCAGTTTCAGATGATTTGAGATTTATGACCTTACATTATCCTGTTGGAAGGCGACATAGGAAGATTGGTACTCTTTGGTCACAAAGGGATAGACATGGTCAGCAACAATATGTGGGTGGGTGGTATTTAAATGACGGTCAGCTGGTACTAATGGATGTGTCCCAAGAAAATATCCCCTGTGCCATTAAACCAGCAGCAGCAGCAGCCTGCACCGATGATACGAGGATTCATGCTTTCATATTGTTTGCACCAAATTTAGACCATACCATCCAAATGTCACTGCAGAAATCCACACTCATCAGCTCGGGCAATATTTTTCCATGTGAACTGTGGCTCAGTTACCCATTCCATGCTGACAGGAGTGTGTGTTCTTCTGCTGCTGTAACCACCTTTCTTCCCCAATTCTGATGCTCAGCTTGAACTTTACCAGAATGTCTTGACCATGCCTATGTGTCTTAATGCACTGGGATGCTGCCATGTGATTGGCTGATTGGCTATAACGAACAGTTAAACAAGTCTATTACAAGCACATCAAATATAGCATTGATGAAGGACTCGTGTAAACTGGAAGAAATGTGATAGAATGGTGACTTTTGCTGGTACAGTATGTAAAAACTTTAGTCCTATTTTTCATCACTTGCTAGTTCTGCGCCTTTGGAAAGAGAGGATTGCCTTTAAATAGAATCTATCACATATATGCAGCTGGCCTGCAGTCAGATATGGCATTCCTCTGCAGTAGCATCTTACCTGGTTTAACTCTGCCAATATAAGGTCTCAGGCTCTCTTCAGCTTGTCTCTGTCTGCGCTGGGCTCTGCCTCCCTGAAACACACACACAGTTTTCTAATAGACAGAAAAAGGAGGGCATATGCATTTTATCTCACTCCAAGATCATCAGAGGCATGTGCTCAACTCAGGCTTGCCTTTCATTAACCCCATCAACCATCAGCTTCTTGGCACCATTGTACAGTAAAGAACACACACATCATATGAGAATAATGGGCATGCTTTCGACATCACATCAATCTCCTCTCACAGTACACCTCAATTCCATACTGAAATTTCCAAACTCTGTAGTCTCAGCCAGGTCCACATCTGCCCCTGAATTCTTCCAAGATCAAATGTGAAACAGGTGACCAAAATACTGGAGCCACATTCCGTAACTCGGGAATTTTTTTCTATTTTTAACACCAATGACAAAACAATCCTGATGACTAAAACAGAAAAAAGAGCACATATAATATTTTATAATATTTTTACCTTCTGTTTACAGATTAAAATTTTTGTAATATGTTAAACTTACCATTGCTGTCTGAACACCCAGGAGCAGAAACAAGGTGAAAATGATGTTCAAGTTCATGGTTGAGCCACCAAGTTGGGCTATAAGTACAAAAAAAGACAAAGTGACATATTGTATATTTCCAGTATCTTCCTTTTCATTTCCCAATATTGATTACAATTAAGTTAAACTCTAATAGAGATAAATAGTGCAGAACATGCTCTTTTAATCACTTCAATGTAATTGTTCTTTCTGCTGTGCTGTAATTTACTGACTATTACCCTGCTTCCAGTCATTCTCATAATGTAGCGGGAAACAATGCAGCTCATTGAGTCTTAAGAACCGAAGAAAATCATTTTCCATCACGGAGGAAGCAGAGGGTTGAATTACACTGAGAGAACATTCAGCTTTCAGTCGAGGAAGTTATTACAGACTAACAAGTCATTTTCTGTCCCCTGACTGCTTGATGGGGGAAAAAAATCTTACCAGGGCCTCTGTCACTCCTTCCGTCTGTTGTTATTCCCTTTTTTCCTTCTTTTCCTTGTTGCCAGATATTTTTTTTTTCTGTCTCCTCCTGTGAGGGTGAATACTTTTTCCGGGCTCCAGGAGTCTTGACGTTTTCTGTTATTTTGATTGAAATTTTCTTCTTTACATTTTTGCCTTCATCAAGCCCCTCTGCTCTCCCCTTCCTCATCTGTCTGACTCCATCTCACATGAGCCCCTTTCTGATTGCAGTGAAGTGAACAGGTGTCTGAAGTCAGAGTTGGTTTGAGATTCTGTGCACTTGAATGGTTTTGTAAAGAAGACCTGAGTGAGAGTGAGAGAGGTTTTCGGGAGGTGGGGTAGTTTCCACTGAAGTTGGCACTTGACCACAGGATGATTTACAAGCCAGAGAGACCATATGGCCATACTATTGTTTCAAGTTGAAATTTACTTTGTATTTCAGACACGAATGCACACACACACACACACACACACACACACACACACACACACACACACACACACACACACCTATACAGGTCCCGGTGAATTCTAAGGACAATTTTTCCAAACCAGTCATAGTGGTGAATTATAGGGGCACCCCTTTCCACTTGCTCTACAGGCCGGCTGAATGTGTCAAAAAATCTTTAATGAGCCACTCAACAAAGATCTCAGTTAAAATTGTGTTTACACACTACACAACTCTAAATATAATGACCTGACTTTATGCAACATTAACAGGACATTGATAATTAGATAGATAAGCCACACCCCCAGCATAACAATACATTATAAGCACCAACGAGAATTGCAAGGACATTTAAAACAAGTCTTCAAAGAATGTCCCCAAAATATATTAAAGTACCCAAATGAGCATCAAATGGATTAATTCACACCCTGCAATAATGGTAGTGTTCATTTGTCATGAACACAGGCACGGACTACAAAAATCTCAGTCCAAATATGAAAAAATAATAATGAAATAGAAATATGATCAGCAAAATAGTGCTTGTTCATTACCAATGGGGTAATGTTTAGACCTATACAAATTAAAATGTATTATGAAATAAACAAACGGCATAGTCTTTTGCAATTTTTATTTTTTGGAGCAAACTGAAACACAGGCTCCTATCAAGCTTAGTTTTTCAAAACAGTTTGGCTAAAACCTTTAAACCCAAGGTCTTCTACATACCACACAATACACATGACCAACTTAGAAATGAGAGCACATTATAGAAAACTACTCCAAAAATTAACAAGCATACAAAACCTAAAAACGGTGAAGCTTAAACACAAGACACCTTTTCCTTTAAATGTTACTTTTAACGGCACATAATCTCTAATACAATGAGCTGTTTATACTCACCTAAGAGTTGAACTTCTGGGATTTTATTTTTTTAAACAAAAGAATGCTTGAAAGTTCCTAAGGTTGTGTTTAGAGCATCTTGGCTCAAGATTTATTTGACATTTTTAGCTTTTTCTTTTTTTGGACACACCACAATTTCTAACAAAGTCTCTTATGTTCTGAAGTGAGCGATTTACTAAAGCAGGATGTTCTGCCTGTTGACACTGTTGAATTTCAACAAGACTCGCCAGCTTCCCAGTGTCAATGTGTTTCTAAAAATGTTTCAACACCGCTGCAACTTCTGTAGGAGACCAGGGCCGTTTTTGATTTCTCTGAGGATGGTCCTTTTCAGGATAATCTACAAACAAGAGAGACAATTTTACAAATTTACTTTTTCATATGTAGGAGTCTGCTATAAAAGTATGCTTGTGATAAAGTTTTACATTCCAGTTCTGTTTATTGTGTTCATTGAAGAAATCAATTAGATTTCTCAACGTGCATTTAGTCACCACATGAATCAAATATGTATCCACCTAAAAAAAAAATTCTCCAATTGTTTTTAATTATTAAATTGATTACCAAGTTGTGATACACTGCATTTATTACACTTAGAAATCATGAAGCTACAACCCTGTCAAATATAAACTATCACTCAAAGCTTCATTTTATACTACACTGCAAGCTTTATGACCTGTTATAGAACCAGGTCATGCTTGTCATGATTCATATTCTGTCCTCTCCATTCTGTGTTTAAGCAGTTTATTACTTGATCATAATCAGCAACTAACTTTGTAAGATTGTTTCAGCCTTATTTTTAAAAAATTGCACAGACCCAACATTATGGAGTAACACTATAAAGAGCTATGGTAAAGCTAGGCAAGTTGTTTGCCAATAGTATTTTAAGCAAGGTCCCAATGATTGCCAAC